>SKCR01033680.1:0-83714 GCA_019454045.1 Zanthoxylum bungeanum
ACATGGTAACATACAGACATGAGATGTAATTGACAAATTTGTAATATTCAGTGCTATAGTTTAATTGGAGGAAGCATCTAAAAAAGCGATGTGATGCAAAAAAAAATCATAAAAAATCAGAAAAATATTCAATTGCCTAAAAAATATGTGAATTCTGATATAACTTTAGGAGAAAAATATTACTCACTTCTCAATTACACTTGTGACTATTGTGGGCAAAAATGAGTTGATTAATATTTTGTTGGCTGTGTGTATGGAAAATGGTAAAAATAATCAGAGAATTCACTTATTCGGTAATTTAGAAAGAAAGAAAACAAATATTCACTTGGATAAGAAGTTTCACATGTTTAGTTACTAACTTCTTTATTCTCTTTTCTCTTGTCTTTTTTTTTTTTGTGTGCATTAGTTTTACTATCTTTTTACTTTTATTAAATGTTTGTGGGTATCGTTGCTGTAAGCCCTCACGAGACTACAACTCGTCCACTAGGGACATCTAGGGGTTTAAAGGCTTGTTGCATACGCTAAATGTAACAGTGATCCCTACGAAAGTGGCTTAGTTTAATTTTATTTTAAAGATGTTTATGTTATTTTGCTCGAGGACTAACAAATTGTAGGTTTAGGGGTGTGATGAGTGGTAAATGTATCACTATTTCTCACTCATTTGACCTAATATTTTGTATAGTTTCTTGAGTTTTGTGAATATTTTGATGTGTTTTGTGTTATTTAGTAGATAAATAAGGTTTCGAGACTCTTTGGAGATGATTTGAGGCCAAAACAGTGAAAAACGGACAAAAAGGGTAAAACTTTCATTTAACACGCCGCGACACGCAACCTGCGCCGCGACCGCTAACGTGCGCCGAAGTGCGAAGCAAGACAGATCTTATCTTGCTTCGCACTTGATTACTGAGTGCATCGGTCCACACCCAACGAACATCTAGAGGCCAGACCATGAAAGGTTTCTGACATACATGGCATCTAAGTTTGGAGGATCTCACACAAAATCAATGTTATCATATAGTCAAAGGATTACATATGCTACTCGACTCGAGGAGATTTCTATTGACGGTGGTGTGTACTTCCAACTATTAGGAATCACTTGTGAGTCATTTAGTATTCGCTCCAATGAATACCCACATGTCTATACGAGCTTCCAAAACTCATGGTACATCGCGTTAAACCATTGGAACTCCAATTCCAATAAATGACATGTGCTAGTCTTATAGGTTATGGGAATTCGACCGTATTCCAAAACCACCGACTAGGAATATTTACTTTAAGAATAGTTTACACCTAGTGTCAAGACTATTCTAAGGTCGATGTCATTCTTAACATATCGATACATCAATTTAATACGCGTAATGACAATACCATTAATAAGGTATGAAATGAAAAATGTAGTTATTTTATTAATAAATAATAAAATATATAAATCGGATTGGCACTCCAAGCACCAACTCCTTCAAACTCCCACTTGCTTAGTGCCAATCTGGATGGTACCGTATTCCCATCTCCTCCACATGTTTATCGAATAACTTATGAGCTAAGGCCTTTGTAAGCGGGTCTGCTATGTTGTCTTGTCCTTGAACCTTCAAGACCACTATATATTTTGTTCAATTATCTCTCTAATTACGCGATATTTCCTTTCCACATGTTTAGACCTGGAATGCGCCCTCGGCTCCTTATCCTGCGCGATGGCTATGTTATTATCACAGTACAATGTGATCGAATCCGTAATATTAGGCATAACGCCAAGTTCTGTGATAAAATTTCTAATCCAAACAGCTTTTTTAGCAGCTTCTGAAACCGCTATAAATTTTACCTTAGTGATGGAATCAGCTGTTGAGCCTTGCTTTGAACAACGCCAACTAATCGCACCACCGTTAAGGGTAAATATGTATCCTGGTGTAGATTTTCTATCATCTGTATCTCCCTGGAAGTCGGAGTCTGTATAACCCTTAACTTGTAGCTCATCTTCTCCATATATCAAAAACTTATTCTTGGTGCCTTTAAGATATTTTAGGATATATTTCACGGCTGTCGAATGATCATTACCTGGATCAGATTGATATCGGCTGGTCACACTGACGCCGAAACTGATGCCAGGTCTAGTACATAACATAACATACATTATGCTTCCAATACAAGAAGCATATGGCAAGTTAGACATCCTAACTATCTATTCCTCAGTTTGAGGTGCCATTTTCTTCGAAAGATGTATGCCGTATCAGAAAGGTACATTTGATGCCTTGCAGTTGGTAAAACCGTACTTTTCTAACATCTTATCTATGTACGTCGATTGTGACAACCCTATAAGCTTCCTAACTCTATCTCGGTAGAGCCTTATACCTAGTATATAGGAAGCTTCACTCATATCTTTCATGGAGAAGTTCTTGCAAAGGTAGACTTTCACACTTTGCATCATCCCTCTATCTTTTCCTATGATAAGGATGTCATATGCATATAAGATTAAGAAAACTATCATGTTCCCACTAACTTTCTTATAAACACATGGTTCTTCCTCGTTCTTGATGAATCTAGATAATCTAATTATCTCATCAAAACGACGATTCCAGCTTCGGGAAGCTTGTTTAAGTCCATAAATAGACTTTTGGAGCTTACAAACCAAGTTTGAATTATCACTGGATACGAAACCCTCTGGTTGTTCCATATAGATATCCTTCTCGAGGAATCCATTTAAGAAAGCGGTTTTCACATCCATATGCCATATCTCATAGTCGTGATATGCAGCAATGGCTAAAAGAGTCTTAATTGATTTTAGCATGGCTACTGGTGAAAGAGTTTCCTCATAGTCAATCTCAGGACGTTGAGTGTAACCTTTCGCTACCAGTCGGGCCTTAAAGGTTTCCACCTTTCCATCGGGCCCTCGCTTCCTTTTGTAAACCCATTTACAACCAATAGGTTTAACTTCTTCAGGAAGTTCAACTAAGTCCCATACTTGATTGGCATGCATTGAATCCATTTCGGATTTCATGGCTTCTTGCCATTTTCCTGAATCGATATCCAATATCGCTTCCTTATACGTAGTCGGATCTGTTTCCTCCAAGAGGAGAACATCAAGGCTTACATCAGATGTTAAAAATAATCTTTCAGGAGGCCTTGATATTCTATTCGACTTACGTAGAACCTGTGTTGTAGATCATTCACCTAGTTGGATCTCTGGTTTCATCTCAGGTTCCTTAATGTTGGGATCAAACTCATCAAGTTTAATCTCTCTACAATTCCCACTTTCTCTCAAAAATTACTTTTCAAGAAAAGTTGCAAAGCGAACAACAAATACATTTCGTTGTTCGGAATCGTAGAATTGATATCCCATGGAATTATCAAGATATCCAACGAACCTACATTTATACCCTCTGGGTGTTAGTTTATCCCGCTGTGCAATTCTAACGTATGCAGGACAACCCCAAATCTTTAAATGCTTAAGACTTGGATTTCTACCGAACCATATCTGATAGGGGGTCGTAGAAACAGCTTTCGATGGAACCCTATTAAGTATGTAGGCAGCAGTTTGTAAAGCGTAACCCAAAGATAATAAGGAAGATCTGTATAGCTTATCATGGATCGCACCATATCTAATAAAGTATAATTTCTACACTCAGACACTCCATTGTGTTGAGGTGTTCCTGGTGGGCTATATTGGGCGAGAATTCCATTCTCCCTTAAATAATTTCTGAATTCTTCACTCATGTATTCACCGCCTCAATCTGATCTAAGCCACTTGATGAATTTACTGGTTTGGTTTTCTACTTCGTTTCAGAATATTTTGAACTTGTCAAATATTTCGGACTTATGTTTCATCAGATAGACATATCCATATCTAGACTTGTCATCTGTGAAAGTCACAAAGTATGTGGAACCATCATGAGCGGCATGATTTAATGGACCACACACATCACTGTGTATTAGTTCCAGTAAATCTAGCACGGTGTCCAACACTTTGAAATGGGGCATTTGTCATCTTTCCTTGGATACATGACTCACAAATCAGATAAGGATCTAAGGTAAGATTTTCAATCAAACTATCATTTACCAATTTGGATAGACGTCTAACACCTATGTGGCCCAATCTCATATGCCATAATTCAAGTATTATTTAGTTAAGACTTCCTATTTGTATTTTTCTCTATATTAAAGACATTTCTACATATTTCCAAAATATAGTGACCGTTTGATAAGGAACATTCACATTTCGATAAATTATCTTTATCATACAAACATAAAGTTTCATCCTTAATGTTTATTTTATATCCCTCTTTATCTAATATTGGCAGCGATATTATTTGTCTGATAAGTGAGGGAACATAATAACAGTCATGCAAATCTAATTTACATCCATTTGGGAGATCTAGAACAACAGTTCTTATGGCTTTGACATCCAATGTCTCGCCATTGCCTACTCTAAGCTGGATCTCCGCTTTATTCAACCTTCTTTTAACCCTCATTTCCTGCAGGGAATTGCAAATATGAGTGGGACTGCCAGTGTCTAACACCCATCCACTATTTGCATCTAAGGCTAATGAGATGTCAATAATTGGAAAAATACAAAACATACCTGAGGGTCCTACTTTAATCTCTGGACAGTCATTCTTCCAGTGTCCAGACTTATTGTATTATAGACATTAATCACGAGCTACTTTCGGTTTTGCGCCTTTGCGCTTCTTGGAGTTTTTCTTTGATATATTCTTCTTCATCATCTTGATTTTCTTTGACTTCCCAGAAGTCTTTGAAGAGCCAGCTCCATCATGGAGATACAGTGTGGGGTTGCCTTTCTTCAAATCTTGCTCTGTCGTGCGTAGCATGTTATGAAGTTCTTCGTATGTGGCTTGCATCGAATGCATATGGAAATTCAATACAAAGCCAGCATAAGAACCATGCAAAGAAGACATAATCAAATTACGGCCCAGCCGTTCATCAAACACAATGCCCTGTCGTTCCAGATATCGAATCTGGTCGATCATGTTCAAAACATGAGTGCTGACAGCTCCTCTCTCCTTGAGTTCAGCACGAAACAATTCCTTAGACCTTCGATAAAGTTCCATCTCTTGATTTGCCTCGAACAACTCCTTGAGTGTTCGCATGATGCTCCAAGCATCCGGTACTTCAATGTACTGTCTCAGCAAATCTGGAACCATCGATCCCAAGATGTAGGATTTCACCTTCAGGTTATCATCCTTCCATCTATCAAAAGTTTCTCGCTCTTCTGGAGTGGAGTCAAGATCGATATCAACAGGCAGTGGATTGATAGTGACATAAGTCAACTTTTCATACTCCAAGACAATGCGTATGTTCATTTCCCATTCTAAATAGTTCTCGGCTCCTTTTAGCTTATATGAATCCAAAATTTTCATCAATGAATTAGTAGCAGCCATCTACAAGACAACATCTTTGAGTAGTAGCAGAATAATTTTCATTTCAAAAGTGAAAACAATAATTGATTATAGAATTTTAAATCTATTAGTGCCATTCCAATACTTTACGTAATTCTGTAATCTCCATTAACGGAAAAATAGAAATTTGACTATCAAAATTTCATAGCGGGAGGTGGATCCCATGACATTTACAACAGCCTCACACTAATGACGATATTGGCCTTTATAAACTCATTAGGTAGACCTTCAAGGTCAATCACTTCATGTGACTCCTAGTTTGGTCCTGAACCGTTTCTTATCCTCACACTAATGACAATATTAGATTAAGACGTGTTCTAGGTGTATACTTGTCAATGTGCACTAATGAGCTTCGAATGTACACCCTCACACTAATGACGATATTGGGTGACTACGTTAACTCATCACACTACATCCAATGTTTTACCGAAGCGACCTAAGTTCCGAGCACTTATACCCTCACACTAATGACGATATTGGATATAAGTAGTAAGAACCCATTCATCTCCGTATTGACAAGATAGACCATCCAATAATGCTCCAATATTATTAACATTATTACTTAAAAGTAATCACAGGAGATTTATGACAATCAAGTCATTAACTTAATTAGGTCAAAGTTTTAATTTAAAACATGCAATACATATCCAATATGTCTAATGCATAATTAAATTAAAATTGATATTGCATATATTCAAAATATGTGTTGTGTAGTTAAGCCTTTGCTACTGATACCATTTTGTTGGGGTAGTTGTGGAACCCATAGGATCCGATCGGTGCATCGGGCATCGGAAATGGGTCTAACCTATGGATATAAATTATGGTTATAATTATAAATCATTTAATGAAATACTATATTCTATTACGAGTGTATAGGAAAAAACCGGGACTGAATCGGAGTCCGAAGCTCCCAAACGAAACAAAACAAAATCACCACGCACGAAGGGCTCCTCGCGCGTGAAGCACACGCGCTACAGTGCGCGCGTGCACTGTAGCGCCCATGTGCTGCTTTTTTTTTTTTATTATTTGTTCATTGTTTCTTTTGAAAGCACAGCTCTTTTCCAGAGAGCTGATGCTATTAGGGTATATTACCCTAATAGTTTTCGGTCTTCCCTAAACACTTCAAAAAATATTCAAAATTAATTTTTAATTTAAAAACAACATTAACACATGTTATAGAATAAAAATCAAGTTTTTCAAAATATCAAATATTTTTCAAAAAATATAAATTTATTCTAAATACGCATTTGCGTAAATTTTGAATCGAATACACAAACCGTTTTAGAATCCCAATTAGAAATGTCTCATGAACAATTCTAATCCACCTAAAAGTGGTCAAGTGAATCTAGAATGGTAGTCATAACTCTAAGCTTTAATATAGAATTCCAAACTCTAATTAATTGTTCCATGTCCAACATGAACATCTTTGACCTAATTACAAGCATGTTGTGTTTATACTTCTACAGTATCATAATACAATTGATTAGCCTTATTCAACATTAAGTTATGTGATCATGCATCTAATACACAAATAAACATAGCTTAGGAGAAGATCAAACATTACCTAGTAAGCTTGATGCAAGATCCAATCTACTTCTCCATGTTGAAATTGTTGGAGAACCTCCAAGGTGTGCAAACTCGACTTCAAGATCCAATCTTGTTTCCAATGCTTTCAAGCTTCACTTCAAGATCCAATCTTGATTTCTCCGAGATGAAATGTTGTAGAGACCTCAAAAGCTTCTCTAGACAGTTCTATAACTTAGGCTAATCTCTCAAGAATTTGCTTATACTTGTATTTGAACTTGTAATTAAAACCTTCCTAAAGCTTGCTATTTATAGCAAAACTTAGGCAATTTTTAATTAATAAAAGTTGTAATCAACTTTTGAGTGGGCTTAATCTAATTTGTCCAAATATGTATAATTAGGTGTGACTAATCTTCATTGTCTCCCACTTAGATTTAATCCAATTAAATCAAGCCAATGATTAGGAAATGGATTAGTTAAATATTTGCTACCTTGATTTAATCCAATTAAATCAAGCCAAAACCATATATTATTACATACTTACAATTACCATAATATCCTCAAATGGTAGAGATAATTATGATTTTACAATTAAGTCATTGTGTAATTATTGAATTAATCCAATTAATCCAATTAAGTCAAAGTAAATAATCAATGTTATCCAATAATACTTGATTATCTTAGTTGACAATTATAATATCGAATATTATCTTTTATCAAAATTAATCAGCTACCCAAGTGCTCAACGAGTACACTTCATATTGGGACTCTCTAAGTTCAGACACGTTCGTCATATAAGCCTAGCTAATATGTACGCAATTCGGCCACCTCCGAATTCGCGAAGAACACGAACGACATTTCTGAACTATACAAGTCGAGGTCATCACATATGTTTAACAATCATTTCGTCGTAGGCTATCCGAGTTGTGCTTAGGAAGCATAGAATATACCGTCAAGTTTCCAAGACACACATCTCATGTCGACGATTATTCATAACTAATGCGATTCACCCTAGGTGATTGACTTTGGCCAAAGATTTAAGAATCGTGATTTTACTCACATGGATACCTAAACCCCTTATGGTACACATACGGGCCGACAGATCCTATCTTGCTTCGCACTTGATTAGTGAGTGCATCGGTCCAAACCCAACGAATATCTAGAGGCCAGACCATGAAAGGTTTCTGACATACATGGCATCTAAGTTTGGAGGATCTCACACAAAATCAATGTTATCATATAGTCAAAGGATTACATATGCTACTCGACTCGAGGAGATTCCTATTGACGGTGGTGTGTACTTCCAACTATTAGGAATCACTTGTGAGTCATTCAATATTCGCTCCAATGAATACCCACATCTCTATACGAGTTTCCAAAACTCATGGTACATCGCGTTAAACCATTGGAACTCTAATTCCAATATATGACATGTGCTAGTCTTCTAGGTTATAGGAAATCGAACGTATTCCAAACCAACGACTAGGAATATTTACTTTAAGAATAGTTTACACCTAGTGTCAAGACTATTCTAAGGTCGATGTCATTCTTAGCATATCGATACATCAATTTAATACGCGTAATGACAATACCATTAATAAGGTATGAAATGAAAAATGTAGTTATTTTATTAATAAATAATAAAATATACAAATCGGATTGGCACTCCAAGCACCAACTCCATCAGCTAACGTGCGCGGACACGTGTCATCATCACATGCTGCCGACAATCAACATCGCCATGTCATCACAATTATTGAGTTAATAATTCAATCAACGCTACATCAGCATAATTATTGAGTTAATCATTTAGCCTCTGACACGTGTCACCATCTCAGTAAAAGGCGTGAGTCGCGACGCGCAATGACGTGCGCATCGCGATGCTCAGGGCCAACTTTTACCTATAAATAGAAGGCCGAATTTCATATTTGAATTCATACATTCTTCAATGTAATTCTTTAAGAATACTAAGAAGATTGTATCTTGCTTGTTTATTTACAGCTTTCAGTAATTAATTTCCGCTTTTACACTTTCTTTTCTTTACTTTTCAGTCTTTACTTTCAGCAATTTACTTTTACGCACAATACTTTTCTTTCTTTAATTTTCAGTTTTTATTTTTCAGTAATGAGGAGGTAACTCCCCCTTGCTGGGGTAAGAGGTAAAGCTTTTATTACTAATATTTAGATTAATCCCCCTTAAATATAATATATAAACTAGTTAAAATCTGACTTAATGAGGATACTGCCTTATTGGTCGATTGGTAATTATTGAAATTGGTTTTAACCTGACTAAACTGGATACCGCCTGATTGGTCGGTTGGTAATTTATTATTAATTTGACTTAATGAGGATACCGCCTATATGGCTGGTTGGTAATTATCATACAAAGTTAATATATTATATTAAGTGAGATATCTAAAATAGTAGTGATAAAAGTGGATCTTTTAACCTCAGCATTTTCTTTTATTGTATATTTACATTTTTTAATTTCCAGCAATTACTTTTCAGCTTTTACTTTACAGCTTTTACTTTTCAGCAATTTACTTTCAGCATTTACGTTTCAGTAATTTAATTTATGCCTTTTATTTAATTCAAGTTTTTACCAGCCCTAGTTATGAGCTGTAACTAAGTCAATTATCTGGGGTTGTGATGAAATCCAATATCACCGGTTTATAAGGGGTTAATTTACAGTTTGGGTAATATAAATGTTTATTTATTAAGTCTTAAACTTAATGCTTCTTATTAACTGACCCTTAATAAGATTGATCAGGTAAACTTAAAATGAACTTGGAAAATTGATTTTAGGTTAAAGATCTTAGACTTATAACCTACGATCTTCCTTAAGGATAAATAACCCTTTAATAGATTTCCTTACAGGATAGGAATATACCTGTCGGCGGAGGTAGCCATAATTGGAACTTGCACTTAATGAATTCAGGTCACTTGGTTGACATAAGAATATGATTAATTGGGTTACACTGGGTATTTGTATTTGACCATCGGAAGATGCTTTTACATAATTTCGTGTTTCATGTTAATAAACCAATATATTACACAAACGTAAAATAATCACTTCATCTTTTAAAAGATATTGGAAAGATTCACAACCCTATATAGTTTTATAAATTTGAATTTTCTTCAATCTATTTTCGAGCAATTTTATTTACTTCTTTTAAGTTTAAAATCACTTTCAAATCAAACAATCAATCCAATAGATACTTGTAAAAATTTAGCTTCATAATTAATAAAAGGTTTTAAGTCATCGTGGGATCGATACTTTTTATACTACTTGAACGATACGTGCGCTTGCGTTATACGCGTGTGATTGCGTTGATCATATGCATAAATTTTTACCTATTTGGAAACGAAATTGAAATATGCATTGGGAAGAGTAACATTACTCGTTAAAAATTGATAAGTACATAATTAAATACAAGAGCAAAAGGAAGAGAGAAACAAACACAATAATATTTACGTAATTTGACAAAAAACAGTTTATGTGTACGTCTTAATACATAACGTACTCGAGAATTCCACTAAACAAATACCTTTCAACTACAAAATACAATCTCTGCACTTGACTTCCATGATATCAATAGACATTTGTAATAATTGTTTATCACTCACACTTTCACTCAAAAAGTACTTTTCATGAAGAAATGATAAAGATCAAATTAGAATATAAAGATTCCTCACAATAATCAAACTTCCAAATTGAACAAATACAAAATTTTATGCTCAAGTATATTTAAATTTAATTATAGATGGTAAGCAAATAAGAGCACTAGAGAACTTACAAGAATGGTTTTGAGACAATTGAAATGTTCAAATAGAATAAATTTTATCCTTAAGAAGCGTGACTTAGTTGTATAAGATTTAAGATCTCATCTTGATGTTCTGGGTTCGAATGCAGAAAATGCGTTTCTTGTAAGTGCTTGGGATAGCTGGAGGTTTTACCTTCTCCACTTAAGCCTGGAAGGGATGATTTGACGGCAGGATTTACAACAATTCCAAATATATATATATACTAGATATTGCTCGTGCCTACGGCACGGTGTTACATAATTTATAAAGATATTAAGATTCTGTTATTTAATCTGTTTGTTAATTTTTAGAGATATTCTATAATGAAATGATTTTATTTTTTTAATTAAATGATTTTATTCTTAATTATTTGGTAGTTTTCATTTTCCATTAATAAATGATTTTATTCTTTTATTTATTTGGTAGTTTTCATTTTCCATTTTTATAGAGATTCTATAATGGAATGATTCTTTATCAGCCATTAGATCATAATGAAATGATCTGAGTCGCCAATTAAGCCACATAAAGATAGTATTTGGATACATTATCTCTCTTAATCCTAACCATTGGTTGTCTTCTCTTTCCTCACCCACCATTGTGCTTATAATATAGATATATAGAATAAATTTATTTCCATTTTAAATTTTTGACCCAACAACCCAAACCCGACCATCTTCAAATTTCTATTTAATTTATTTTTTACTGAATTCAATATTCGATTTAACTTAATAGAAGAAATTCACAAAACCCGAACCGACGCGATCCGCTGACGTTGACAATCCCAATTAACAACAGAGAAGGACGAGGACTGAAACCCTAACACAACGGCATTGACATCAAGAAGAAGAAGATGTTGAGGGTATCGGGAAGGAAGCTCACCGCCTTACGCTGGAACTCGCCGCAGACAACCTCCGCCTTCCTCTCTGTTGTAAACTCTCTTAATGGCGACGCTTATTCTATCTCTAACTCTCCGATCCCTTTCTCTTTCACTTCCCACTTTCCTTATCTTCTCAGAGGTTCGTTTATGGTTTTTTTTTTTTATCTCATCTTATGTTGAATCCTTATTTTTCTTTTTCCTTTTTTGTTTCAATTAAAAAAATGTGAGAATATCATTTTTTTTTAAAAGATCGCGTATAAGATCAAGAAGAGTAAGTTTTCATTGTAATCGAAGTTTTTGAAGATATTGTTGTTGACTTAGATTCAAGAAGAGATGGTTAATCTATGTTATATGATATGCATGTTTGTTCGGTTATTGTTCTACGTTGACGCATCGGGGATCGACTTGCGTCCCAGAGTTAAACCTTCCCGGAAATGTCACACTGGGTCCAGCGGGCAGCACTCCCCATGTGTGCTCGGGGGCAACGCCCCCGAAACAAAAAAACGAAATTCAAAGGCAAAATTAACCGAAATAATTGATTTCGTGTGTTCTGTAACGAAAAAGACATGCTGTCTTATATTGTCGCGACAATGAGTATTCATTGACGCGACAATGATTACTCGAGACATAAAGTTACATTCTGACTCATGCGACAATGATTACTCATCGGTACGCCCATGAGACGCTGATAGAATATGGCTCTCGAACTTATATTGGCGCGCCAATTTCTAACCATTGGCGTGCCGATATGAAGCCCCTGTTTATTGGCGCACTAATGCGATGTTGTTTCAGAAAAGTATGACTAAAATATATGTCTTTTGGAGGCAAATCTAGGTTGCTTATATATATGAGCTAATGAGCACGAAAATGACTCAAAAAATATAACATTCTTCATATCATAGTTCTCAAGTAGAGATTTCAACAAGTGTTGTGTTGCATCTCTAAGATTTTTGTTGTACCCTAGAGTAGATTTGCTTGCAACCCTTACAACACAAAATGAGCGCAAATATTGCTCTAAGAAAGTGTCCTACACGTCTGCAAAAAAAAAAAAAAAAACTAGATTCCCACTACAAGTTCCCCAACAGATATGGGTATGTGTTATTTGGTCTTATTTTGATGGATTAAATTGAACGCGACAAGATTATGCCATGGGTTATTCTGCCCTTGTAACCTAAGATAATGTTTTTAGAGGGTCTTTCCAAGATATGTCCTTGGAGATATTTCCTTGTGTAACCAGGAAAAGAGATCAGGTTTTGGGTAGGTGAATATGTTTTTCTTGTTCTGTTTCCTGTGCTGAACAGATTGCAAATTGAGTCACAGCCTTCCTGTTGCTAGAATGATAATTGAATCATTTTCTCAGGGAGGTTGTCCAATGCACTCAGCTTCTTAGGTTGTTAGATGGAATTAAAAGAAGATAATAGGGCGTCTACACCTGAAAATCAGAAATTTTGTCTTGTAAGTCTTTGTTCAGAAGCCTGATTGATGGTTTGAGCATTCCATTTTTGACCCTCTGTCTTCATAGGGAAAGGCAATGTTACTGCTAAAGTGAAGCTGCTGGCCTGGAAAACTTAAAACAAGTGATATTGTTCAACGCAAAAGTACTATCACCAAACAGGTGTGTGTGTATCATGTCATGCAAGCTTTTTGTGAGCTAAGCTGGTTTCAGCCTTTGACATTAGTTTGGCAGCCCCTTCAGCTTGCTGGTCCTTGCCCTTGGATTTTCCTTTCTTATTTAAAGGAAGTAGGATTGTTACTGTGTTATGGGTTTGCGGGTATGGCTATCGTTGGAGAAACAAAATGATATTTGAAGTCAACAAAGAAGGGATACTTTGAATATTTGAGATAGAGTGAACCTTTGGGCTTCTACTCTTCACAGTTTAAGTGTGTGTGTGTCTCCTTTCTACTTAACAGTTGGGATGCGACTATGGCGTTATAGGAAGGATGCTTTGGTGCTTTTTCAGTTTTTTATAGTCTCTTTTGTGTTTATATACTTAGTTAAACTATATTTTGTATAGTTTGTTTCCCTATTGGGCTCTTGGATAGTTTGTCCATTTTTGTCTTCCTTCTACATCTCTGTAATTGTGTTACATCTTTCTTTGTTTCTTAGAGGGGAAAAACAAGAAAGAGAGAGAAGTTTTTTGCCCTGGATACCACGATTAGGATGACAGGATTAACTTAATTTCTGTTTTACGTCTTTTTTGAATATTTCTATGCTTGAGACTTGATGTGTGTGAGAGCTGTTTTTTGATTTTGGTCAACTGTACCAGGTTTCTCCGCTGAAGCCCTCAGTCCAGGACATGATATGGGTCTGATCTCGGACCTACCAGCTACTGTGGCAGCTGTAAAGAACCCATCTTCAAAAATTGTCTATGATGAACACAACCATGAACGTTATCCACCTGGTGACCCCAGCAAGCGTGCATTTGCTTATTTTGTCTTGTCAGGAGGCAGGTTTGTGTATGCCTCCTTATTCGTCTTTTGGTCCTCAAGTTTGTTCTTAGCATGTCTGCAAGCAAAGATGTCCTTGCCCTTGCCTCCCTTGAAGTTGACCTCTCCAGCATTGAGCCCGGGACTACTGTTACAGTCAAGTGGCGTGGGAAGCCAGTTTTCATCAGACGTCGGACTGAAGATGACATTAAGTTGGCTAACAGTGTTGATGTAGCATCGCTCCGTGACCCACAGGAAGATTCTGTCAGGGTTAAGAATCCTGAATGGCTTGTTGTTGTTGGGGTCTGCACCCATTTGGGGTGCATTCCTCTGCCAAATGCCGGAGACTTTGGAGGTTGGTTTTGCCCCTGCCATGGTTCACACTATGACATCTCTGGCAGGATCCGCAAGGGACCAGCACCATTCAATCTAGAGGTTCCCACTTACAGTTTCTTTGATGAGAATAAGTTACTGATTGGATGAGCATTGACAGTGGAGTTCTTTTTGGAGCATTTCTTTTGATTCGAGTATCATCATAATAGATTTTTTTTTCCCATCAAAGGAAAATTTGATTCCTCAAATTTATTTTGTTTTGCTTTCGGCTATTCAACTATGCTTTACATATAAAGCGATTCTGAAGTTGAGAATAATGCAACTGGAAATTTGTTGAGTACTTTCACTTTTCATGGTACTTCAAGTTTTGTTAAATAATCAAATTTTATGTACGAGGATGTTGTCTCCAAGGGTGTGGTTTGGTGGTGTATGGTTCAATATATGATATTGAGGTCCTGAGTTTGAATTTAGGGAGTGCGTTTCTTGTAAGAGTCTGAGACAGTCGGAGATTTTACCTGCTCCGATTAAGCCCTAAAGATGTGGTTTGACGGCGGGGTTTCCAACAATTCCAAAAAAAAAATGTATAAGGATGTTTGTCTTAAAGTATTTGTGCAGATACAAATTCTGCATATACTCTTCCCTCTATATATTGCTCCTTATTTCTTCATTGGTGCCCACTGATTTCGTCTTAGAAATATTTGGTGCATCTGGAATAGTACTTTTAATTCATTAACGAACTGTGTTTAAGGGCAAATGGTTTGGTTAGAACAGAATAAAATCAAATCGAACTAAATTAAATCGAACCGAATCAAAATTTTGACAAAAATTGAATGGTTCCGAAACTGAACCGAAATTTTACAAAAACCGTAATGAACTTGAAATGTCTATTCCTTTTAATTAGCAAATGTTAATATTTTTTCATGTTTTTTCTAGATTGAAATTATGATGCATATCACAATAAAATTGTTATGATTTTATATTCTTCTTCCATTGACAAAAGTATATTTTTGAATTAAATAATAGGTATAGAAGTGATTAATTCATATATTTTTCACATATTTTCAATTACACATGCATCCTAGTTATAAATTGAGCAATTTTTTAAAAATGCTTGAAGACATCTCAAAACAGTATATCGAATATCGTAAATTAATATGTCGTGTATTACTTCATCAATTGATATAATCGATTGCAATATTCGAACCAAACTGTATGAGAATTTTGACAAAAACCGAATGGTTTCAAAGTCCTAAACCTAAACGGTTGAAACCGAACCTATCCTAAAATGCTCACCACTAGTGTTTACTGTTTTTTCTGTTTTGTTCTTCGGCTGATTGTATTTGGGGTATTCAAATGGTGGATGAATTTATGGATACAAAGGAAGAAATAACCTTTATGATCAGGAGTGGATGATCAAACATTATATACTAAACAAATTGGTAAGTATGAAGCAATATAGGCATATATTTATTATACCATTCAAATACAAAAATACTAGTGAAATTGTTTACGTGACTTCAAATAATAGGAATTTTATCAAGTTTCTTATTTATTGAGAGAAAATCTTGAGAAATTTTAAATGGGAAACCACTGTTAAGTGAAAATGTTACAAATCTAAATCGGTGATGGAAAAAAAAAAAAAAAAAAAAAAAAAAAAAAAAAAAAAAAAAAAAGTGAAGGGTAATTAAAATTGGAAGGTTTTAATTTATATATTTCGTGTATTGTAGTTTTAATAATTTAGTTTTTAAGCCGGACATATTGATAATGAATACAAATTTTAATTGGTTACACCAAAATATTTAATAAGAATTTTTGTCGCTATAAGCAAACAGAGGCAATCTTATTTCAGACACGAGTTTGAGGATGAAAAATGATAAAAATCAACTTTGCGGAAGGGGAAAATTTAATACTGACGATTATGTAAAATTTACATTCCATCTCCATTTCCTATGTAACTTTTAGTTTATTTATTTTTAAAATTTTCAATAACATATTCAAATTCGTATTTATAATTTTATATAAATGAAGAAAAAAAGTATCTTAATCTCTATAAAAATAGTATAAGGAATACATACATATATATACACACACATATATATTCGCTTTTTAGTAAGGAAAACATCATTTTACCAACAAAAGACAATAAAACAAGAATCTCAATTTTCAATATATTTGTATTTGTATAATAAATTTATCTAATAATTATTATCAAATTTTTGAATATATATATTTTATTTTTAGATATGTAATAATTCAACTCATATATTTTTAATGACTTAAATTTATTTAAGAAAAATTGTCACCATTCGGGATTCGAAGGCCTCAGGATCCCCATCCCTTCCCCTGAAACAATTACAAGGGGACAAGGATATCGATCTCCTCCGCTCTCCTACCCATTCCACCCTATTTATAAAGGAAAATTACAAAGGAGTGTGATAAAACTAGTGACATATAAGAACAGTAATTTCTGTATTTACAGATTCCCATGGCCGAAATAGCAACATTGCTATAAACTTAAGGGCTTTCACAGAACTCCATCACCTGACACTCAGATAAAAGAGCAGATATAATTTCAAGCACAATAAAAATCAGCAAGCCTAACATTTTAGAAACAGCTCATGCATATATAAGAGCATGTATCATCAATTGGTGTAATAGATAAAGAAAATTTGGAGTGCACCCCTTATGCATGAGCCGAAAAGGCGCCTCACGGGCAAAGGCGAGTGCTTTTGGCAAAACATGAGAAATAGATTTTGTTCCAAAAGAGCAGTTTGTTCGTACCTTGCCACAGATTGGACAACATTCGCTCCTTTCCAGCCACTCATAAATACAACCAAGGTGAAAATGGTGGAACAACGTGTGGTGATTTTAGGATTTTCTGTAGTATATTCTGCAAGAAATAATGATCCACATCAATATAACTCAATAATCAAAGAAGCATACTCCTTTCTGTTTTAGCTCATTTGCTACTTCAGCATAATGAGAAGTTACCACTAACAATGGCTATTTGAAAGGTAATTGAGTAGGGCAACATAAGAAACAGAAAATAAAAGGTCTTGGTAAGCAAAAATGAGAATGTCTTCTAACATGAGCATGTCAAATTACCATCGAGACAAGTAGGGCAGACATCTTCATCTTCGGGAGATGTTTGCATATAAGCTCCATATGCAACTTTAGTAGCCAAAGCCTTCTCCGAGGACTCAGAATGGACAAGTTTACAATCCTCTTCAGAATCAACTACATTCTGTTTCTTCCCAAAGCCCAATGATTCGGAACCGGGACTACTCATATTTCTTCTTATTGGCTGCGTATCCTCATGAAAAATAGTCGACTTATCACGCCTAGAAACCAGGCCATCACGCTGTAAATGAGAGTATCTCTGATCAGTATCATAAGCAGCCGGTCTGGACACTGGGAATTGATTTAGAAAATGATCAGGTAGAACTGTTGCAGATCCTGATGATGCCATAGAAGCAGTTTCTAGGTTTGATATCGGAATAGATCGACCCTCAAGTCTATGGAACATTGCACCATACTGCACAAGCATGGGGAGATGGCAAATAGAGAATGGATTACATTTTATCCGATAGGAAGGGGATAACTATTACTGAAAAACCACAGAAAGCAAAGAAAAATCTTATAATTTAAAGTAATCTCCCCAAATTAGCTTCTCTATTATAATCAAGTGTGATGAGATCGACAATCCATTTGGTTATAAAATTTTGACCATAGACGCTGTAGACTCATTCGTGAAAAGTACACGAACATGGAAGAAAATCTTCCAAACAACTCTCTAGGATCACAATGCAGAAGTACAAATACCACATGAGCTAAAAGGTAAGTTTAATCTATGGGCATTGCGAGTAAAACAAAGGGACATTCCTTTCTACAGGTAACAGGGAATCCAAGGAGCTTTCTTACTATAATTAGATTCTCCTTTAGAACTTTCCTTTAATTCCGTGATTCTAAAATTCCCAAGGAATTGGAGGATTACTACAATTGGAACAGAATACACGTCGTTTCTATTGATATAAAATTTAACCAAACCGATCAACCGTATATATCAATTAGTTGGGTAAAACCTAGACCAAACCTCAGCAAGGGAGACTTTGAAGCCTAGTTGTCACCCATATGAGCCCTACGTTCCAAACCCATTTAACAAGTAACAGCCATCAGCTTCAATAAAAAAAAGTAAGGAGATCAAACCAATGAAAAAAATTCCTGCATAGATTATAAAGATGGAAAACTGAAAAGGTTTGGATGGCAACAAATTCAAAGCATACCCCATTTACTAGCTGGTGGAAAAAGAACCTTAGGCATATGCAGCGACGATATATTGAGTTGCTTGGGTTCGTGTACTCTTCAAATTCATCAATACATGGACAGCAGCAAAAAGAACCCATCTTTATACTTTCAAGCTATTTCTATATATCCAGAAAAATTGGCCTTCAAACACCTAGAAAGTTCAACCCTTTCAAGCTATTTTTATTTGTTTAGGGAACTTCATCAGAATCAACAGAAGCAACAAATGTGAAATCGTACCCCTGTCATGGAACAACACCCAAAAACAGAAAAAAAGAAAAAAAAAGAAAAAAAAAAAGAGGTAAATTAACAGCAAGAGCAACCCCAAATAACATACAACATTGATTGAAGTAATCTCACTAATCATTGAGTGACTCACTTACCCACCTCAAAACTTTCAAGATAATCAATTCAACTTAGTTTCTATATCACTTGTAGGTATAAAAATTTAAGATGAAAATCAACAGTAAATAAAGACGGGAAAATTTTTCACCTGGGTTTGGGATTACTTTCTCAGCATGCAGATCCACTTAGCCATCACCATGGGCAAAAGAAAATTAGGAAGTATCACATTCAGTCACATATAAGCTTGATTTAATTTTTGGAAATTAGCAAAACTGACGCAAAAAAAAAAAAACTTTCTCATTTTGTCAAATGAGCCCTAAGTTTGCGTTTTATCAAAATGATCAATTTTTCCGAAATAAATTTTGGAGAATCCAACTTCTTCAAAGTCTTCACCAAATATCTATTTTTTTATTTTTTTATTTAAACCTTCAGAGAGGATCTCCAAATTTTTTTTTTGCAAATTCGGAGATCCGAAGTTAGTACTTCGGATCTCCAAAATTTTATTTATTTTGGTTTTCTTATTTATTTATTTTAAATGATATATAGTTTCTTTTTTATATATATTTATAAAATAACTTTTATTATTTATGATTTTTTCGTTTTTTTATTTATTTTTTATACAATATACTATATGATTTGTACTTTTTTTTTGCTTCTCAGAGTTATATGTACAAAAATCATATCTATAAAATCAAATTAAAACAGTTAATTATATATCAAAATAAAAATAATATAAAACTACAAATCATCAAAATTAATTTCATCCAGTACATCATCAAGCTCATGATCCCTCTCAGTTGTCATCATTCTCAAAAGCTCTAACACCTCATCTAATGATCGCTTCATTCTCTTCGGTCGATCCTCCATTCTTTTTTATCGCTCATCGACCCTCCTCTATCGCATTCACGTGGTCACGTAACCAATGTTATTAAAGGCACAAACAGTCCTGGAGCACGGGCCTGAAGGCGCAAGGCGCGCCCCTGACGAATGTAAACCTTGTAAGGCGCAAAATACTACAAACGTGTAAAAATACATAGAAAAATAATGTACAAGTGTGTATCAAACTATCAATTAGCAATAAAATAATATTTAACTATTATTTTGAGAGTTCAAATCTAAAGTTTCATTTATAAATCACAAGTTCATATCCAAAAGTAAGTTTTCCATATCTAATCTTTATAGAATGACATATAAATCACAAGTTCATGTCCAATAGCAAAATAGTTACATATTTAAAAGCAAAGAGTTCATCAAAATTATATAATAAACAAGCAATTAAATTTCATATCCAAGAGCAAAGTTCATCAAAAAGAATTTCAACTTCCAATATTCCAATCCAACTACATATCATTATCATCATCAAATTCAACACACTCTTCTAGCTCTTATTCACTTGACTCTCTATCACTATTATCTTTCCGGATATCTTATTCATCAGTTTCTTCTTGAGATTCTTCTTCATCAATGAGAACAAGATGATTGGTGGATTTTATTTTTGGTCTAGAAGATGATACCAATTCCTTTATTTTTCCCTTTGAAATTATGGTGGCTCTATTAGCAAAAGAGGTAGTTCGAGTCTAATGTAGACATCTTCCGCTCCCGAAGCTCTAAAAACTGCACCCCAAATTAAATCATCTTCAAAGACAAGCTCTTCTTCCACATCTATCATCAATAGTTTTCAAGGAAATGAGATCAATACTATCACGATATTAGCGTCAAAACATCAATGCTCTGTTGTATTTAACAAAAACCAATCCATTTAGCTTTTTATTATCCAATCTATTCTTCTTCTTTTTTGCTATGATTATGCAAAATATTAATATATCATTATATAGTTTTACATGTTAATATATTATACAAGGAATTTAATAATAGGTTTAAAATATAAACTAATTAGTAATTAGTTACATGCTCAAAACAACTCCAAGTATGTTCACATCTAGATGCACTACAAGTGAGACTTAAAACTTTAATAGCAAAAGTTTGCAACTTCAGAGTGGAAGATCCATATGCAGCCACTATTCAGCTGTTAATTATAAATTGGAGTTATAAATTCAAAATTATAATTTTAAGATGTCAAATAATGATTTTTTTAAAAGAACATTTAATGAAATGTTACTAAGTGACTTTGTAGATTTGTCTTACAGCTACGTTCATCATAAGAATGGCAATGGGTCGGGCCGGGACTTGACCGGTGCAATCACACGCGTATAACGCAAGCGCATGTATCGTTCAAGTAGTATAAAAATATCGATCTCACGAGGACTTAATTCCTACTGTTGTTACTAATTATTGAATCTTTTTATTTACAAGTATCTAATTAAGGGAGAAGACAATGATTGCTTGATTGGTTGTTTGAATGTGGATTTGCTAAATAAAATAAATACACAAAATATAATACTAAGGAAAATAAACAAAATACACAAATATCTAGGGTTGTGACTTCACACAATATTATTCAAGTGATGAGTTGATTCTCTTATATATGTGTATTAAATCAGTCTGCTAACCTGAAACATGAAATTATGTAAAAGCCTCTTCTGATGGTCAGATGCAAATACCCAGTATAACCCAATTAATAATATTCCTATGTTAACCAAGTTATCTGAATTTATTAAGTTCAAGTTCCAATTATGGCTACCCACACCCGACATGTATATTCATATCCTGTAAGGAAATCTATTAAAGAGTTATATATCCTCAAAGAATATCGTGAGCTATTGAATCTAAGGCTGAAACCTAAAATCCATTTTCCAAGTTCATTTTAAGTTTATCATATCAATATTATTGGTGATCAGGCAACAAGAAGCATTAAACTTAAGATTCAATAAACAAAATAAAGAATTACCCATAATATAATTAAATCAATTATTAAGTATGTTAATATTGTGTTTCATCACTTCCCTAGAATACAAATAAATTGATGGGGTTAGGGGATCCACTTTTAGAAATCTCACTTTATTATAATATGGAAATTGCCAGTGTTACCCAATTAAGTTGAACCAGCCATAAAAGGTGGTGTTATTATTTATCCATAAACCAGCCATATAGGCGGTAATCATCTGTCATATAAAGACCGACCTATAAGCGGTGTCACATTATGTTACATAATTAAAACCAGCCATTAAGGCGGTATCAACTCTTAATCCATATTAAATTACAATTTTCATATTATAAATTAAGTGAGGTTAATCTACCTTTACTATTTTTAATTTAGAAATCTCCCTTATTATAATATATAAATTTATATGATAATTATCAACCGACCAATATGGCGGTATCCATGCTTAGTCAGGTTAAAATCAATTTCAATAAATACCAACCGGTCAATATAGCGATATCCTCATTAAGTCAGGTTTTAAGATAATTTATATATTATAATTGATGGAGATTAATCTAAATTATAAAAGTAAAAAGCTTCACCCTTACCCCAGCGGTAAATTAACTACTGAACATAAGGAAATAAAAAGAAAATAATTACTGAAAGTAAATGACTGAAATTAAAATTACTGAAAGTAAAGTACTAAAAGTAAAGTGCTGAAAATAAAGTACTGAAAGTAAAAGTGCTGAAAAGTAAAAGTGCTGAAAGTAAAAGTATTGAAATTAAAAATATAGAAATTAAAAATAAAAATACATAATTTAAATAATAAAATATTTACAAAATAGATGCAATCCTTTTAAAGCCTATAAAGACCCAAAGGAAAGCACGAAAATTTCAAAGGAATCAACTGCCTATTTATAGGAAAAAAATCTGAGTTGCGCATGTGCTTCACTTCTCCAAAAGTCACACAAGCTTCCAAATGTGAAGTCCATCCAATCACAAAGGACAAATCACGTGAGGCACTCTTCCAATTTGCATGAGATGAGCCATGCACAAAGTTCCAAAGGCCACGTGAATTGCCATGTTACAAATTGCAATGAGAAAAGAAAGATGCAAAATGACAAGCAATAAAAGACGAAACATGTCATGCCTCCATATCCACTCAATTGGTTTCACCAAGAAAATTGACAACCAAGGGAAGTAAAACCGTGTGAAAGATGATGCAATATTGACTGTGTAATTTTGGATCTAGCCCACTTGCCAAAGAAATCAAACACTTCCCTCCAAATTGTAAAAGCATACACGTAAAGAGAAATCACTCCACACGTAGTCAGCATCTGATGCTAGTGCATGCAAGAGACAACCACGCCCAAGTGAAGAAAGGCGCACTAGCCTGGAGTACCGAGCCATTCGCCCAACAAGTGGTGTGACGTGTGAGCAGGAAAGTACAGTTTTGCCTTTTTGTATTCTTTTCTCCGTTTTTTCATCTTTTTTCCCCTGAATAGATTCCAATGAGTCCCGTAATTATTTTTATCTGCGAAACACCAAATAAAACACATCAAAACGTTAATCAAACCCGAGAAACTAAACAAAATATTTGGTAAAATGGGCGGTAAATAGTGATATATTTTCCACTCATCACACCCACAAACCTAACATTTTGCTAGTCCTCGAGCAAAACAACAAAATAAAATACAATAAATAATTAAAATTAAACTAAGCCACTTTCGTAGGGATCACGGTTGCATTTAGCGTATGCAACAAGCCTTTAAACCCATAGGTATCCCTAATGGACGAGTTGTAGTCTCGTGAGGGCTTACTGCAACGATACCCACAAACGTCTTATAAAAACAAAAAGATAATAAAACTAATGCACACAAAAGCAAAAAGACAAGAGAAAATAGAATAAACAAGTTAGTGACTAAACATGTGAAACTTCTTATCCAAGTTAATAGTTATTTTGTTTCTTTTTAAATTACCGAATAAGTAAATTCTCCGATTATTTTTACCATTCTTTATACACACAGCGAACAAGATATTAATGAAGTCATTGTGCCCACAATAGTGACAAACGTAGTTGAAAAGAGATTAATATTTTTGTCCTAAAGTTATATCAGAATTCACATCTTTTTTTAGCAATGGAATATTTTTTCTAATTTTTCTGATTTTTTTTTTATTTTTTTGATTTTTTTTTTATTTATATACAATATATTCCATCTATGTAGCGAGCTTTGGGTCAGTGACTCACAAACCAGTTGACTTTAGGGCACTAGGTGTTAAGACACCCCTACGGACTTCATTACTCAGACTTCATATATATATTTTTGCAACATCTTCAATCCCTGTAGCGAGCTTTAGGCCAGTGACTCCCAAACCAGTTGGATTTAGGGCATTAGGTGTTAAGACACCCATACGGACTTAATAACTCGGATCTCAGACGTTTTTTTTATCCCATCGTTTTTTAGATGCTTCCTCCAATTAAACTAGAGCATTGAATATTACAAACTCGTCAATTACTTCTCATGTCCGTATGTTACCATGTAAGTTGATAATATTTGTCAACTAAGCATATGAATATCCATTTTAGTCAGTTTTATGGAGAATTCACAAATTAAATAATTCAAAAGGAAATAAACAAAAATTAACTTGTTCTGAAATAGGTTGAGATACGTCTCAGGAGTGGGAATTCCTTACACAGCTATCTCACACCAATTTCATCTGATTAATCAAATTAAAATATAAAAACACACACATATATATATATATATTTGCAAAAAATTTTAATTTTTTTGAATTTTTCTAAAATTTTAGACTAAAAAATAAAACAACACAATAAAAACAAGATACTAGTTAACTAATCCCATCCCCCCAAACTTAAATGAGACATTGTCCCCAATGTCTTAAAAAGTAGAAGAAGAGTTTAGAAAATAGTACTTGGTTAGTTGAAATTCTACATTTAGAAAGAAAATTAAAGATTAAGATCCAGATTTATCTGACGCTTCTTACGATCATTATCAGACCAGTTAATCTTGGAAATGATAGGGTCTATTTGTGGTTCAAAGTCTAAGATTTGGTCAATTAAATCTGGGGCAGTTCTGGAAGTGAAGATGAGTTCTTTTAAAGGTTTTGACATTAACTCATTTGTAGGCATTGCATTTTTGCATGTGATTCCCTATGATGAGTCTCATTTGGAGGTACTATCTTTTTAGTCGAGGAAGTTGCGAGAAACGGTCGTCGAAAGGGAATCGGTATTTCGTTAAATTTTATCCACTTGTTTATCTCCAAGCTTACTCGTTGGACCTCCGTTTTAAAGCACATTTGGCCTAAAAAAACCCATAACCATTTAACCTTGGCCCAAACCCACTCACCAAACCAACACAACACCTAGCCCACCACACTTGGCCCACACGCCCAAGGCCCTCAAAATACAACCCAATTAAATAAAATATTAATTAAATAATATACCAAATTAAATAAAACATTAAATAAAATCATGCCTAATTAAAATCAATCAACAAAATATTATTCCTAATTAAAAATATTGTATTCCTAACTTAACAAATATTATGCCTAAACAACAAAAATTAAATATATTGACTTCCTAAATTGAACTAATTTTGTCCCCCCCTCAATCTTAGGATTTCCTTGTTTGACACTAAATCAAATCCCCCTTAAATGCCAAATCTCTTTCCTTGTCAAGCAAGGAGTAGCCCTACCCCATTTGCCTATAAAAAAACCAACCTCTCCCACCCTTGCAGCTCCTGACTCACACGCATACAGCAAGGAAAAAGCCTATTGATTCACGCATACAGCAATCAAATATTTCTCTTCTCCTCCTACACTCTTAGCCGAAAATCACAGCCCCATAAACCCCTCCATTGCCGAAAACATTACAACCTGAAACACCACCGAAACAGCCAACAGCACAAATCACAGAAAAATAGCCCATATACAACAGCCCCATTGACCGAAAAACAGCCCACATACAGCAGCACACATCACCGAAAAATAGCCCATATACAGCAACCCCATATCACCGAAAATACCTTAAAAACAGTCCATAAATCACCTAAACCAGTGACTAAAAAACTGCACTTAAAGCCTTTAAAAACACCCAAAATAGTAGCCTAAAACACCAAAAACAGTGACCAAAATACAGCAGAAATACAACAGCAAAGCAGCAGCGAAATAGAGCAAAAACAGTAGCTTGAGCAGCGAAACAGCGAGGAAAAACGTAAACAAGTGAACCAGAAAAGTTGCGGAGCTTTCACCATTCCGATCACCGTGAAACGCGAGTCCGAGAGTCGACGAAAAATGTTAGACCTGAGGGTATTCTTTCACATCCGTTTTTCAGTTGTATTTTTATTATTTATTGAGTTTTGTTTGCATGATCATTGTGGAGTGAAGCATGTTGTGACCCTTGAATAGATAGAAAATGCATGAATTGTAAAATGATGTATGTTGTGGCCCTTAAATAAAATGAAAAGTGTGTCGCCTCTAGTGGTATATAGGATGGAAACCCGGACATAAATTTCATAGCCGATTCCGAATGGATGGTAGTATGATCTGTACTCGAGATACAACTCCACATACCACTTGAGTAAACGGCGCATATTTCGTTTTATGTTGTTTTGATTTGTTTATTATTCGTTACTTGATTTCCGCATGTTATTTGTTTATGTAACGATGAAATAAAGCGCATGGGCTTAGTAAGTGCGATTAAAGGTCCTCTATTTTGAGAGGTTAAAATCCTTTACCACGATGCTTTGCCGCGCCGGATGATGTATATTCGGTTGAATGTGAGATATGTTCAATCGGGTATACGAAGTCCGATATCGTTGTCTTTATTTCTTATACGCATCGTGTTATTAGCGTATGGGCTTAGTAAGTGCGATTAAATGTCCTCTATTTTGAGAGGTTAAAATCCTTTACCACGATGCTTTGCCGCACCGGATAATGTATATTCGATTGGATGTGAGATATGTTCAATCGGATACACGAAGTCTGATATCGTTGTCTTTACTTTTTATATATGTATTGTGTTGTTTGCGCATGGGCTTAGTAAGTGCGATTAAAGGTCTTCTATTTTGAGAGGTTAAAATCCTTTACCACGATGCTTTGCCGCGCCGGATGATATATATTCGGTTGAATGTGAGATATGTTCAATCGGGTATACGAAGTCTGATATTGTTGTCCTTATTTCTTATATGCATCGTGTTATTAGCGTATGGGCTTAGTAAGTGCGATTAAAGGTCCTCTATTTTGAGAGGTTAAAATCTTTTACCACAATGCTTTGCCGTGCCGGATAATGTGTATTCAATTGGATGTGAGATATGTTCAATCGGATACACGAAGTCCGATATCATTGTCTTTAATTTTTATATATGTATTGTGTTGTTTGCGCATGGGCTTAGTAAGTAAGATTAAAGGTCCTCTAAGTCAAGGGGTTAAAAGCCTTTACCACGATGCTTTGTCGCGCCGGATAATATGTATTCGATTGGATGTGAGATATGTTCAATCGGATACACGAAGTCCGATATCGTTATCTTCACTTTGTACATGCATTGTGTTATTTGCGCATGGGATTGATAAGTTGGATTAAAGGTCCTCTATGTCAAGGGGTTAAAAGCCTTTACCACGATGTCTTGTAGCGCTTCTCACTATGCCACTTATCCTTTTGCGCATCATTGCTTCATTTACGCATGCATTACAAAGTTCCATATAGTTATCTTTATCTTTGTACGCATTGTAATGAAAAGCCCATGGGCTTATGGTGATGGACTAAAGGTTCTCCATTTGGGGAAGAAAAGCCTAAAAGGTTACCTTTACCACGATATTTGTCGCGTCTTTCATCTATTGATTGCATCATCTATCCTTGTCTTGGCTCGATCTATTATCATTGGTGTACCAATGTTATGATAGCATTTGGGCATTATTTCTCGTGGTATATAGGATGGAAACCCGGACATAAATTTCATAGCCGATTTCGAATGGACGGTAGTATGATCTGTACTCGGGATACAATTCCATGTACCACTTGGAAAAAGGCCCGCGCATGTGTTCGTGTCAATTCTAGATATCTTTTCTGCATCACATCACGACATGTCTATTTTAGCATATAGTTGTCTCTTTTTACCTTATGCATTTGTATTACCTCTTTAGTTATCTATTTACATTATGCGCTTAATTGTCTTTCCTTAATATGCATGTTTGTATGATTGTTATTTGTTTGTGCTTCTGTGTCTACCAATGTGAAATTGTATGCTTTCCGTATGTCAATTTATCTTTATGCATGAATTCAGACATAGATTATATGCAAGTAGGTTGTATGCAAATTTGGATATAGATTGTATGCAAATATGAAAATGTGTTATATGTAAACTTAGATATGAGCTTTGTACCTATGCATGCGAACTTAGGAGTAAATTATCCTTGAAAATATGTTGCTTAGGCTTGGTTAGATTATTGCACAAATCATTTTATTACAAGTGGCATAAGTAAGGGACCATTCTGAACCCAACGGTTTGAGGTCTTCCCTTGCGAGGGGTGAGTGCGGCCTTAAATCTTTGTCCCGGTTCACACCGGGTGGCGACTCCATTATTTCTCTGGTTTAGTCCCCCGCGGGCTACTCCGTACTCCCAACCGGGCCACGAGCCCGGAACAACATGTGTCGCCCAGTTTATGTGTCCCACACCATTTCTCCGGGCATCATCAAGAAACACACAAAGAAAATCATAAAATCCATCAACGTTAAACAGCCCAATCGGTTTCTGGTGTATGTTCAAGTTCGCCCAAGATAGCACTATAAAAATTTCCTCCAATGTGCCCAAGCCACCTAGCAAAGCAATAAAAGCATCAGCACGGTTAATCATTTCCACCAGTCGTTCAGACATTCCTGGCACGATCAATTCCTCTCCGTTTGATGGTCCAATAAGATTCGTATCCGCCAAAGGTTTTGGTATGATTTCCAGAACTGGACTGCCTCCTTCTTGTACGGCCTTTGAAACGATCTCCATTAATGCAAGATTGCCACCGCCATATACTAAGTGCATATTCTTCTCAACTAAGACTCGACCCAATTCTTGTGCTGCCTCTATGTATTGTGGCTTAGTACTAACACTAGTACCGCAAAACACACAGATATTTCCAACTTATCTTCTTGAAGTAGCTTCCATTTTTTTATGTACTTCTTTCTTAGCTCTGGATGCCTTCAAGAGTGCAATGATGAGTTGAATTTATAATACATGAAAAAGGGTGAGTAATAATACCACTAGTATCTTCCAAAGGAAGATTAGTAGCAAAACAGTAAATTGTGAAAGGTCAAAAAGGTCTGGATATTGTCGGTGAAAATAAAGATAATTAAAACAAAAAAGCAAATCAAAGCAATTATTAAGGCAATGAAATTGTGTACGCAATACACCACTCGCTTGGTATAAATTCATTAGGATGCGTCTCAAGAATTCATTCCTTACTCAGCCATCGCTAATAAATTAGCTCTCATCTTTGTGATTGTCAAACACCATTCCTTTATATTTTTGTTTTGCCTTAAATGCTCCGTTTGTACTTTTCCCTACAAAAATAACACACAAAATTAAAAACTCTACAACATGTATACACAAAATATGAAAACAGAAATTATAAAAAATTGCATAGGTTGCCTCTCTGCTAGCGCTAAATTTTCGTCTTCAACCAGACGTGACTAAAATCCATATGTTAAGGAGGTTTCAGCGTGGTTTTGGATGTCCGATTAAAGACAATCCCATGAGCGTTGCTTTTGAAAAGTCTCTTCCAACGGTAAAATGGCAAAAAGAATTTTGTCTCATTCAGTGCTTGTGCCACTTTCTTAATCTTTGTCACTCCAGTGGTTCCTGAAATAAAATCATGAGGTCTCGTATGGTGCTTGACTTTGAATGGAAGTTCCATTCTGACAAGCTTCTGGGCGATATCTTTGATTTGTACTCTCCAAAACAGTGATGTTTCTCCTGAATGCACGAAATCCTCAATATGGTCAGACATTTGCTCATCCATTTGCTCTGCTTCTTGCCCCACTTTTTCTTCATAGACATATTTTAAAATTTCTGCATTCAATTCTTTATCTGTCATCTGTGAAATGCATGCTCCATGAGTGTTAACCTGAGGATATAAAGAAATGTCAGATTTTAAGTCTTCATCCTCTGATGTGACTGGCTCAGGTAGATCTTCTTCAAATATTTATGCAATGAAAGCTCCAAGATCTTCATTTTGAGGATACAGAGTTTCATCCTCAATTTTTATTGGCACCAATAGCTCTGCTTCTTCATTCTCGTCAGAGTCCGAATAATAAAAATCAAATCGAGACTTTGCTGGTTCTGATTCCTGAACTGATACCTCAAATTCCTGATACTGCTAAGCCTCATTCTCTGCTAAAGTGTCATCGCGAAATGCTTGGTATTTGAAGGCTTCATCAGTGTCATCTGCTCCGTGAGATATGTAGCTCTGACTTTCTGTTAATTATCTCGTTTGATCTGTCAGTCTCTGAATGGATGATGATTGTCTTTGAATACTTTCGAATTGATTCTTAAATGTTTCAAGCATTGTATCCAACTTTTTGTCTTGTTTCTTGAACCAATCTTTGAGCATGTCAATCATCTGATATTCCTCTGATGGTTCTGGTTCTTGATGAAGATCGTAGGTTGATGGTGGATAAGATGGAGAATAAGGTTAATTGAAATATGCTGGTTTCTCGTACCTTGAAGGATTCTGATAATTCTGCCACCATGAATTGTAGTAATGATTAATGCTCGGGTGGTTACCATAACATATCTCATATCTCCTTATTGCGTTCTGATATGGTTGAGCATATGTTGTGTTGAATGGTTCTCACATCCAAGGATAATTGTTAGACTGGACAACAGGCCTCAGAAAACCGGACTATTATTCCCTGATTTGGGATGTATCTTCACCTCGTAAAACTCACAATTCTTTTATCACCCAACTAAGATCCATTTTCAACCATCTGAAAAATAAAATAAGGAAATAAAAATTACAGATAAAAATAAAGAAAATTAGTTACAAGTAAATTAGATAGCTTCAAAATTAATAACTCAAGAAAAATAAATCCCCGACAACGGCACCAAAAACTTGACCGGTGCAATCACACGCGTATAACGTAAGCGCATGTATCGTTCAAGTAGTATAAAAATATCGATCCCACGAGGACTTAATTCCTATTGTTGTTACTAATTATTGAATCTATTTATTTACAAGTATTTAATTAAGGGAGAAGACAATGATTGCTTGGTTAGTTGTTTGAATGTGGATTTGCTAAATAAAATAAATACACAAAATAAAATACTAAGGAAAATAAACAAAATACACAAATATCTAGGGTTGTGACTCCACACAATATTATTCAAGTGATGAGTTGATTCTCTTATATATGTGTATTAAATCAGTCTGCTAACCTGGAACACGAAATTATGTAAAAGCCTCTTCCGATGGTCAGATGCAAATACCCAGTATAACCCAATTAATCATATTCCTATGTTAACCAAGTTATCTGAATTTATTAAGTTCAAGTTCCAATTATGGCTACCCACGCCCAACATGTATATTCTTATCATGTAAGGAAATCTATTAAAGAGTTATCTATCCTCAAAGAATATCGTGAGCTATTGAATCTAAGGCTGAAACCTAAAAACCATTTTCCAAGTTCATTTTAAGTTTACCATATCAATCTTATTGGTGATCAGGCAACAAGAAGCATTAAGCTTAAGATTCAATAAACAAAATAAAGAATTACCCATAATATAATTAAATCAATTATTAAGCATGTTAATATTGTGTTTCATCACTTTCCTAAAATACAAATAAATTATTGGGGTTATGGGATCCACTTTTAGAAATCTCACTTTATTATAATATGAAAATTGCCAGTGTTACCCAATTAAGTTGAACCAGCCATAAAGGTGGTGTTATTATTTATAAATAAACCAGCCATATAGGCGATAATCATCTGTCACATAAAGATCGACCTATAAGCGGTGTCACATTATGTTACATAATTAAAACCAGCCATTAAGGCGGTATCAACTCTTAATCCATATTAAATTACAATTTCCATATTATAAATTAAGTGATGTTAATCTACCTTTACTATTTTTAATTTAGAAATCTATCTTATTATAATATATAAATTTATGTGATAATTACCAACCGACCAATATGGCGGTATTCATGCTTAGTCAGGTTAAAATCAATTTCAATAATTACCAACCGGTCACTATAGCGGTATCCTCATTAAGTCAGGTTTTAAGATAATTTATATATTATAATTGAGGGAGATTAATCTAAATTATAAAAGTAAAAAGCTTCACCCTTACCCCAGTGGTAAATTAACTACTGAACATAAGGAAATAAAAAGAAAATAATTACTAAAAGTAAATTACTGAAATTAAAATTACTGAAAGTAAAGTACTAAAAGTAAAGTGCTGAAAATAAAGTACTGAAAGTAAAAGTGCTGAAAAGTAAAAGTGCTGAAAGTAAAAGTACTGAAATAAAAATATAGAAATTAAAAATAAAAATACATAATTTAAATAATAAAATATTTACAAAATAGATGCAATCCTTTTAAAGCCTATAAAGACCCAAAGGAAAGCACAAAAATTTCAAAGGAATCAACTGCCTATTTATAGGAAAAAAATCTGAGTTGTGCATGTGCTTCACTTCTCCAAAAGTCACACAAGCTTCCAAATGTGAAGTCCATCCAAGCACAAAGGACAAATCACGTGAGGCACTCTTCCAATTTGCATGAGATGAGCCATGCACAAAGTTCCAAAGGCCACGTGAATTGTCATGTTACAAATTGCAATGAGAAAAGAAAGATGCAAAATGACAAGCAATAAAAGACGAAACATGTCATGCCTTCATATCCACTCAATTGGTTTCACCAAGAAAATTGACAACCCAAGGGAAGTAAAACCGTGTGAAAGATGATCCAATATTGACTATGTAATTTTGGATCTGGCCCACTTGCCAAAGAAATCAAACACTTCCCTCCAAATTGTAAAAGCATACACGTAAAGAGAAATCACTCCACACGCAGTCAGCATCTGACGCTAGTGCATGCAAGAGACAACCACGCCCAAGTGAAGAAAGACGCACTAGCCTTGAGTACCGAGCCATTCGCCCAACAAGTGGTTGTGACGTGTGAGCAGGAAAGTACAGTTTTTCCTTTTTTGTATTTTTTTCTCCGTTTTTCCCCCGAATAGATTCCAATGAGTCCCATAATTATTTTTATATGCGAAACAAAAATAAAACACATCAAAACGTTCATCAAACCCGAGAAACTAAACAAAATATTAGGTAAAAAAGACGGTAAATAGTGATATATTTTCCGCTCATCACCCGGGCTCAGGAAAATTTTGGCCCAGGCCCGAGCTTTATCTGGCCCGTTTTATAAAAATTATAATTAAAATTAAGAACATACAAATATAAAATAGAGGCCATTTGTTTCAAGATAATTCACAAATACATTAAAATTTTAGTTTATAAACTAATAATGCAAACGCTACAAAGTACAAATAATAAGTAAAAAAATTAAATTTTTTTAGCCCGAGCTTCTAAAACTACGATCCGAGCGGGCCGGGTCGGGCCGGACCAGACCCGAGCTTTTCTGCCATCCTTATTTCATCACTAAAATGCCCTGAGCTAGTCAGTATTTTGTCAATTGATCTGTAATCTTATCTTGCTCTTCAAGGTTGGGAACTAACTTTTGCAAAAACTTATACAATCATGTCATTACCTCTTGATCTTTCCCGATATTTGGGTTTGAATAAAAGTACTTAGGATTCAAATAATACCCAGCTACATGTAATTGGTGATGAAGTTGACATTTCCACCTTCTGTCGATGATCTCAAAGACATCCTTATATTTCTCTTCCCTTCCATTAAAGGACTTGGCTATGCACTATTTAACTCTATCCATAACTTTATATATGTTGACTGTTGAATAGACCATGAATTTTTTCCCAATGTCTTCGATTCCCTTCTTCCTGTGAAATTCCTCATCATATTCAACACACGTGATCTACCATAAATGTAGTTATTGAAAGCAATCTTTTTTTTTTTACTTTTGAATGGACCATTGACATTTTCCCAATGTATTCAAGCATCAAATATATACAATTGGCGGCATAAGATGTCTAATATAAGGTCCGACGCTTGGCTTCCAAAAGTCGTCTTATAATTAAAATACTAAAGTGTCAAACACTCAAACAATTAAATTACACAACAAATTTCTAAAAATGAAAATGAAATACGAATTAGATAAAAGATTAATACTAACAGCTGTAACATTATATGTTGCATTGTCTGTGACAACTTGTCCAACATTGGCCTCACCAATGCGCTTAACAATGTTACCAAGTAATGAAAACATTGCTTCTCTAGTAGTGGAATATTTGAAGCATCAACTGATTCAATGAATATAGATCCTTTAGGAGAATTGACCAAGAAATTAATCAAGATCCTATGCTTTTTATCAGTCCACCTATTCGCCATAATAGAACAACCATATTTTATTCATGACTCTTCAACAAATCTACGGGCAACTTCATTTTTCAACAAAAGGCGTTTTTATATCGTGATAATTTGGAGGTTTCATTTCAGGATCATATTGTCCTATAGAATCAATCATCTTCTTAAAAGTTGGATGATTGATACAATTGAAAAGCACACCTGAATCATAAATCCATATAATAATATCTCTACAAGTTCTCCCTCTTGATTCTTTCTTACATGCCTCATTGATGGACGTTTGCCGCATTTTCCCATCCTTTGGTCTTTTCTCAGCTGTTGGAGTAAAAAGCAAGTTGGATTCTCCGAAGTTCACTTCGGATAAATTGATCATTTTGATAAAACGCAAATATTGTAACTTATTTTGGCAAATGACAATTATTTTTACTAGTTTTATTAGTTTCCCTTTAATTTACAGTACCAAAAAAAAAACACTATAATGATATTATGGATTTGAGAAAGCCTGTGGAGTGTGGACCAGCTCATTAAATTAAGGGAAATCATCCCCAACCACTTCTGCTTTGTGTTTGGTATCATAAAACTACCAAATTGTTACTATCATTAAGATTTTTATGAAGTCAAAAGGGTAAAATCGTCAAATAATGAGAGGAGCAAAACGTGTAGTTTTTCTATTATTTAAAACGACGTCGTTTAGTTTACATTAATCATTAATAAAAGAAGTCAAAAAATAGACGCAAGTGGTCCATTTCTTCCCATTTCTTTTGAAGCAATAAACAAAAGCGAAATTGTTACTTTCTCTTCTAATATTTATAATATATATCATTTCCCCCCACTATTTTTCATAATACTACAAAAAATAGTTATGCTTTTACATAATTATTTTTGTGATAAAATAATTAATTCTTTTGGATCATGACTTATAAATATATATTTTTACTTGTAAAAATTGAACTTTGACCGGGCTCGTGTTTTTTTTACCTAAACTCAACCCGAGCCCATAAACTAAAATTTTGCTCTCGAGTAGGGTTAAAACCCGCCAGGTCGGGCTCGAACTTTTATACTTCCCTTAGACTAAATCAAACCAAACAAAATATTTTCTCATCATGTGGAGTGGAGTCAGCTACATGAATCTTTTGCCGCCATAGTGTTCTATCTGAGATCACTGATTTATCAAACTTCATAAAACTTAAGCCCCTTTTTATGATTTCTGTCCATGTCAACTTAAGTCTCCTCCTTCTTCACTTGGCATATAACAACACAATTTACTCTCATTTTCTCACTGGATCACTCATACGTTGAATATGTTCAACCCACTTTAGCTTTGTTTCTCTAATCTTCTCATCAATCGATACTACCCACAATTTCTTCATAATTACTTCATTTCTAACTCTAATTTTCCAAATCCACCCACACATCCATCTGAGCATTTTCATTTCAACTACCCTCATCTTTTGGGCATGTTAATATTTTATTACCCAACATTCCGTTTCATAAAACATTATAGGTCTCACGACGATCCTATAAAGATAATTAAAATAATTTTATAGAAATATCATATTTTATAAATTTATTTGTATATTAATTTTAATAAATTAAAATAATGTAAAATATAATTAGACATGACACGACAAACCCTTGGAAGTCAACTTTCTTTTTTTTTTTCTGTGGCGAAAAAAAATTATTTGGTTGAATACAGTTGCCACTTTAATCCGGCATTACATACACATTTGGTCTGTCAATGAACACTCCAGGAGTTCATCAAAATGATTGCTACAACACAAGCAAATTGTCATAGGAAGTCTCCAACACATTTATTTCATCAATAATTGATAGTCACACAGAAAAAAAAAGACACAAAAACATGCACAAAACCAATATTTTATTGTTTTTGGAATTAACAAAAAGCAAAAAAAATTTTGTTTTGTGTCCGTTTCTGTGCATCATTTCGTGTGACTATCAATCATTACTGTTATTTCATTTCATATGCGCTCAAAGAGCAGCAATATCAAAGCTTAAGGGCTTCCCCGGCTTTGACAAGGTCTTCGAGTGCCTTCGAAATCTGTCCCTCATTCAGACCGTCCAAACGAATGCCCTTCTCAACACCCTTATCTGTGTAAAGATATATATATAAGAGGTCAATTGATGAGATTACAACTTGAAGTTCCAAGTAAAAAGCACAACACAAAACTGGCAAGGAATAAAAATGGGGGTGGTCTAGTATGGTATAAAATATTTAGTAGAATGCGCGGCATTGTAGTCACACAATTATGAGACAACAGCGTTCATCTGTCAATACAGATGATACCCCAAATAAAAATATAATCATCGAACTGATATGTGGCGATGAAGAATTCAAGTGTTTCATTTTCTTTTGCCAATGACTGAACGAAAACAAAAATGAATACCTGCACTCATCGAGGCAGCTTTGTATGTTACAGCCTTAAATTAGGCTCAAGTATAAATGTTATATTTCAGCATTGCCGAGGTATCTCTCACACCTCAAAGCAGGAAAAATGTTTTTTAAAAAAAGAAGAAAGGAAAAGATTCATTCAACCAGAAAAATAAAAAAGAAACACAAGAAGACTCGCACCCAGCAGAACCAACTTCGTATATTTAGGAAACACCAACTTACTTGTGCACTAGGGACCAATATTGTAAAATGAATATCAACAGTTGGGAGCTCAAATGAAAACTCACTTGGGTAAACACTTTTACCCATTGTGTAACACAAAATAACTGAACAAGGAGCTGGATCTTCTAAAGTCTTAAATGTGCAGCAAAATTTAACTCAGCAAGGCCATAGAGTTATATAACAGGAAAAAGAAAGACCACGGGCAGCCTCTTGACTTAATTTAATCGTTAAACAACAAGAATTTTGTATTTTTTAACATGCACTCTTTTTTCAGTGGAAAGTATGCACTCAAATTATTAAACAACTTTTGAAGAAATAATTTCTTTTTTTTTTTTTGAAAGAGAAGAGATAACTTCTATTATATCACCTAAAGTAGGAAAGTCTTTGTTTTTCGCTTTTTCTATGAATGGACTTAAAAATAGCACTCATTTAATTTGAATAATCAATACGTTACAAGACAATAGATAACTTCGACAGAGCATACAACAACAGGAGGATTATCCAAGGGCAAAAGTTTTTTAGCTGCTAGAGATAGTTGGACATTTAATGTAGGATGACCGGGACAAAAATCTGGCCAGGATACACTTCGTTCCCTGGTAGAAGCTACAATGTACAAGAAAAAAAAAAGCAGCTACCTAGAGAAACACTGCTTATGGATGTATCCTCTCCAATATCACCTATGTTTTCTTGTCTTAGAAGACTCACACAGCCCAAACAACACAAATACTCCACCAAGCTACTCAAATCTCTGAGAAGGCTTTTTCATCTATAAGACAAGGTTGTTAAAGGCGAGAGGCACACCGGGGAGATCAGAGCCAGAAAAGTAAGGCGTCAGGCGAGGGCGTGAGGCGCACGCCTCACAGACACGAGACGCGCGTTTATTAATAATAATTTTAAATTGTAATATATGCATCATTAACTTGTAAATATAAAAAATAATAAATAGATAATAATATTTTGACATATACTCTACTTTTATATTACTTCTACTTGTCTAATTCATAATACTTGACAAAATATGCACAGTTCAAAACTTCAAATTTAAGAAAATAATAAAACAAGCGTAATTAAGAATATGCATGGTTCAAGTACAAGAAAATGAAAAACAACAAGCATTAAAAAACATCTGCTGAAAAAATATAACTGAAAAAAGAATTGTAAATAAAGAATATAAAAGAAAGAATCGTAAATAAAGAAAATGGAAAAAATAAAGAAAAAAGATGAAGAAAGAAACATAGCTAAAAAAAGTTTAAAAAAAGAACTGTAAAAGAAAAAAGAAATACAAATGTAAAAGAAAGAATTGTAAATAAAGAAAATGGAAAAATGAAGAAAGAAACATAACTGAAAAAGGTAAAAAGGAAAAATAAAGTAGACGATAAAAGAAAAAAGAAACATAAATGTAAAAGAAAAAATCAAAATAAAGAAAATGGAAAAAGAAAAACAGAAAAAGAGAAGAAAAAAACAGATTTGGAAAAAAAAAAGTAAAAAAAAACTGATTAAAAAATCGTAAAACCATGATGCGCGCGCCTCGTGCCTCACGTCGCCTCGCCTCGAGCAGTTGGGATGTGCATCGGCGATCGCCTCGTGCGCCTCGAGCCTCGAGGCGCGCCTCAGTGCGCCTCTAACAACACTATGATAGGGGATGATAGCTACCGTTTTCTGTCTAAAAGATCATTAATCACCCATTGGATTTTCTCGAGAGATTCTCCATTAAGCGATTTATATGAATAATTAATCTTTTTTTTTCCATGGAGCTTCTCCTTTATTCATCTGGTTGCTGTGCAACAAAAACAAGAGTTCAAAATACATAATCAATTTCAGGTCTGGGATGTTTTTCACTTGCAGTGATGTACAAAAAACAAATGAATATGAGAAATGTCTGCTTTCGTACTGTCACCATATAAAATACTCTATATGAAAGGTAAATGGTAACCAAGTTTAACTAAACGCACACATAAATTTTATTGTTTCTTTTAGTTTTCCTCAAATAAACAAGCATTCATTTAGACACAGAAAGATCACAACAAATTACTAGCAATATATGGGGTATTTATTTATTTTTATTTTTATTTTCCTATAATACAAACCAATCACACCCTATCCTCATAGAAGCAAATCTGGTGCAAAACCTCTTGTATATCCTAAAAGACCTTATTAGTATTAGTCAATAGGAGCACATACAATATTGAAGCTGAATATCTTATCAGCCTCACATTTAGAAATGAGATCGTTGTTGTTAATTATACTTAGGCTCTACAACAATTAATTGACCTTTCCATTGTAATACATATTTTCCAGTACAGAGAGTCAGAGACAATACCATAAATATTTCAAAAAACAAAAAACAAACCTGATAGTAAAAAAGAAAGAAAAGAGATTGAATTCAAATGTACTATGGGGAGAGCATTAAAGAATAACATGGATTTTTTTTTTTCAAAAAAGGGCAGGAAGAATAGACATACCGTATCTAGCCCATAATTGGGGCTCAATCCCACTGCACTCACGAATCAAGATAGGAAGTTTTGGGTTTAAAGTCTTCAACTCCTTGTAGTTTTTCTCCACAAATGATCTGTAAAAATACCAACATATGATTAGTTTGTAGCTCTTTCTTGCATGTTGATTAGCAATTTTTTTAAACAAGTTTAAAGCTTGTTACTCGTAGATGGAAAGCCCCAAAGAAAAAAAATAGTGAGTTTCAGGTCCTGAGTTCGAGTAAATAGGGTATATTTCTTGTACGAGACTTGACAGCCGATATTTTACCTCGGTCGGGTCGGGTCGGTGACGGGATTTGCAAAATTTCCAAAAAAAATACATTCTCATTTTAAAATCCCATTGAAATGGCAAATTATATAATATTTACCCCCATAATTTCTAAATCCTAGGAGATCCAAAGAAATGCTACTGAATATTAACTACATAAGCAGAATCTGGAGAAATCCCAATTCAAAAAACTATGAATTGAATTGAAATGAAATGATGATAATTGATTTAATTGACATCAAATAAAATACCTAGTGGAGGAGCTTGAAGGAGAAGTCTGGCAGAGTAAGATCCTCAGTTCCTTAATACTCCGCGATAATTGTCCTCTCCATGCCATCTCTCTCTCTCTCTCCCTTTGCCCCTTTCTTCTAGTGCTTCTTTGTTGATGAATTAGGTGTTCAAATACGAAGCCCTTGCGTCTTTTCGTCCAAATCAAATTAAGAAAATTATGAAATGGTAGGTTTGATAATTTTAAATTTATTTTTGGGTTAAAAAGGACGAAAGATTTTAGAACGTGGGCTCAGTCCAACTATTTGAGTTTAAGATTTTATTTTGATATCTCGAGTTCAAATTATGTGTAATACTTTATAAGATCTTGAGATAATATCGATTTATCTATGTATTGATATCATAGTTAGTATAAATGACGTGTGGTTTCCCGTATATTTCAAAAATAAAATAAAAATAATAGAGATAACCATCCAATAATCTAGTAATATATTGTTCTGTTTGCTATTATATTGGAATATATTAAATAAATGATAATTAAATTATATATATTTTATTTATTAATTTATAGTACCACATCATTCTTGTCTGTGTTGCTCCAAATAATTGCTCTAAAACAACAAAATAATTGAGTTCAAATCAATCCTAAATTTACCGTAAAAAAGATAAATGAATTCACCTATGCAACTTTAACATATTAACATTTACCTTTGATATTTATTTATTATTTTAAAATTCTTAATTTATATCAAATAAATATGTGTCTACTCCACACCTCGACCCGACCTATATCAGGTCTTTTATTTATCTTTTATCTTTCAGGTTAGAATTTTGTCATGATCCAACGCGAAATAAGAAAAAGAGATCCAACCTACAAAATGAACACTCATATTTTATCCATCTTAATATTTAAAAAAATATATATATATCATTTTTTCACATCTAAATATTGACTTATATATGAAAATATACTCGAAAACTCTAAATACGTTTAAATTTATTCTCAAAATTTCAGTCATACTAATTTACATATTTTGCAGGAATAAATTAATATTGGGTGAAACTTTTTAGACGTAAATTACTATTCTGTCAGAAACGCAAGGTGTGAAATTTAACCTAAAAAATGTAAAATCGAAATTGATTTTTCTTTAAAAAAAATTCAGATAATTCAATACATAAACCAAGCAAAAATAATAATATCCCAATATTTTTTTAATTGTTAATCTAATAATATAAATTTACGTGGCTGTGAATAAAAAGCCCTTAACCCTAGCGGATTTTTTGGATTGGGCCTTGGATCTGGATTGGGCTCAGGCTCATTCAAGGCCCAGAAGCTTCCATCCAATCACTCGCTCTTCAATTCATTGAATCCAAATACGGCACGGCATCTCGCAAGTCGGTTAACTGGTAACCTCATATTCATTCATTTCCCACTAATTAAACCTGACCATAGTTAAACTTTTGGTTAAACTGAACGCTCCTTGTTAACATTTATTTACACTATAAATAAGATTTGTTTTGTTTTTTACTCAAAATAATCTTTTATTCTGTACTAATTTAGCGTTTCATAAAATCCCCCGAAACCGATCTTCAATTCTCGGTATGTTTTATGTTTTTTTTTTAATATTTCATTTCATTTCTATTATTTATTTATTGAAATTTGCATGATTTATCGTAATTATGCTCTTTTTCCCCTTAATTTTGTTTCTTTTATGTTGGTGATTATGGATGACGATTTAGGAAAATTAAAAATCAATTATTAGGTTGATGGCTATACAAACTGATATATTATCTTAAATAATTTTTTCTGTTTTTTTTTTTAATATTTTAAATTTAATCTGATCAATCTGAATACTGTATAATTCAGCTCTGCTTTGGGGTTATTAAATTAATTTTGCAGGAGATAAAATTATTATGTGGTATTGATTTGTTTTGTAAGTTCTTAGATAATTAAAAAATAAAAATCATATTTTATAATTTAGGTCCTCAGTGTTCACATTTCCCTAAACAAAGATCTGACATATATTATTTTATAGTAATTTTAAATTATCATTTTATCATTTGGTCCCTGATCTGTCAGACTGTTTTGTTCAAGTATAAAATTTTGCCATTTTTTAATTGAACTTGATTGGTAATTTTTTTGCTGATTACTCATGCAAACGTCTAATTTTGAATTGATTGTAAGCTTTTAAATTTTCATAGTTGCCGTTAGCGTGGGTGGTATAAGGCTTAAGATTTGGTTGTCAAGTGCTAGGTTCGAATACAGAGGATGCACTTCTTGTAAGAGCCTGAGGCAGCTGGAAGTTTTAACTGTTCAGTTTAAGTCTGGGTTGGGTGATTTGGTAATGGGGTTTCGAACGTTTCCAAAGAAAATAAAAGCTGGCAATAGTTAAAAGAATTAGGTAAACTATGTCTCAGGGATCTTGATAATAAAAGCTTTTTTAGTGTTGTCTTTTGTAATTTATTATTTAAATAGATACAACTTTTATCAGCAATTTTTGTTAGTGTAAAATTAAGTTAAAAGAGAATTCTCGAATTAAAATAGGAAAAGAAATGAAGAAAAGGATTTCTATATTACTTTGTTAAAAAGGGCATATTTTATTTGCACTGCCTGGCCTCTTTAGCTATTTGGGCGTCCATAGAGCTGAGCGGCTGAGCCATAAAAATGTATCGCGGCTGAGCCATAAAAATGTATCATTTGGATGCAAAAGTGGAAGTTCACGCCTAGGATTGAAATTAAACCTTAAAACTTGTGAAACTTCCAAAAAAAAAATGATTTATGACTACCAAGAGAATTTGTAACACTGGGTTAAAATACATTTCTAATAATTTTGTCTGATATTGCTATCCCTTTGTGATATTTGGGTTTTTGTCCTTTCTTTAATGAAAACTATTTATTTGAGTCATTAATTAGTTGCATCGTTTAATTACATCTCTTGGTACTTTTAGCATGCATGTAGGTATCTATTGAATGTGCTCTTGTTTAATAGATAACGTCATTATGGTTTTGTTTGTTGTTTTCACAGGTGATTTTATCACGCTTTTAGAGGTACTGCATCCCTTACAATGGCAGATGGTCATGAAACTGATAAAAATATCGAGATATGGAAGATTAAGAAGTTAATCAAAGCACTTGAAGCTGCTAGAGGAAACGGTACGAGCATGATATCTCTTATCATGCCTCCACGTGATCAGGTATCACGAGTCACAAAAATGTTGGGTGATGAGTTCGGAACTGCTTCGAACATCAAAAGCAGGGTCAATCGTCAATCTGTATTGGGTGCAATCACATCTGCTCAGCAAAGGTTGAAGCTTTACAACAAGGTTCCTCCTAATGGGCTTGTGCTATACACAGGAACAATTGTTACCGAGGACGGGAAGGAAAAGAAGGTCACAATTGACTTTGAGCCTTTCAGGCCTATTAATGCATCTCTTTATCTCTGTGACAATAAATTTCACACTGAATCTCTGAATGAGCTTTTGGAATCTGATGACAAGTTTGGTTTTATTGTCATGGATGGTAATGGAACCCTTTTTGGGACACTAAGTGGTAACACTCGTGAGGTTCTTCACAAGTTTAGTGTTGACCTTCCAAAGAAACATGGAAGAGGAGGACAATCAGCCCTTCGATTTGCCCGACTTCGAATGGAGAAGCGCCACAACTATGTGAGGAAAACAGCTGAACTTGCTACACAGTTTTATATCAATCCTGCCACTAGCCAGCCCAATGTTTCTGGACTAGTACTTGCTGGATCAGCTGACTTTAAAACTGAGCTTAGTCAGTCCGATATGTTTGATCCTCGCCTTCAGGCTAAAATTTTGAAAGTAGTAGATGTTTCTTATGGTGGGGAGAATGGATTTAACCAGGCAATTGAGCTATCTGCTGAAAGTCTGTCCAATGTGAAGTTTATACAAGAGAAGCGTTTGATAGGAAAATATTTTGAAGAGATAAGCCAGGATACTGGGAAGTATGTTTTTGGTGTTGATGACACCCTGAAAGCTTTGGATATGGGTGCTGTTGACACGCTAATTGTTTGGGAAAATTTGGACATTACTAGGTATGTCTTGAAAAACACTGTTTCTGGTGAGATTATCATAAAACATTTGAACAAGGAGCAAGAGGCCATTCAGAACAACTTTCGTGATTCCGAGACCTCTGCTGAATTGGAGGTTCAGGATAAGGCATCGCTGCTAGAGTGGTTCGCAAACGAATACAGGAGGTTTGGTTGCACACTCGAGTTTGTTACCAACAAATCACAAGAGGGGTCTCAGTTCTGCAGGGGCTTTGGTGGAATTGGGGGAATCCTCCGCTATCAGGTTGATATGAGAGCATTTGATGAGCTTTCTGATGATGGAGAAGTTTATGATGATTCTGAATAGCAATCAATCAAGTCTGCTCCATTGCTGGGGCAGGATGATGATGTGAAAAGCCTGCACCAGCACGCGATTCATCGCGCCAGCTTCGAAGTACCTATGTTCCAAAATGTTCTTCAAACCTTGCTGAGGTTTTGATTTCCTGACTCCTCTTTTGGTTCTTCATATCTAACATCTCTCCTGGCAGTATTTTGATTTGTTCATTTCTCTTTGTTCTGTGGTGTGTGATGACAACATTTTTTTTCCTTTCTCTAACAGAAGTATTTTTCTTGATTTTATTTTGTCTCTCTCTCTCTCAGGTACAGTGACATCATGTCTCAGGTGAGCAATCTCATTATCATTCTGGTCAGCTGGATATTATTATCCAAAAGGGAGAAATTATGCAAAGCTATTACATAAAAGGTTGGAGGGAACTTTACTTGACGAAAGTGCTTTCGTATGTATTGCCAGGACAGGACTCCTTTCAGATAGTGTTATTTATATAATTGCTATAGCAAAGCCTCGCTTTCAGATGAATGTTTGCATCTCCCCACTTGGCCAACCCCAAGGGGAGCATGTGGTTTGTGTGGAACTGTTGTCTCTCAGACTCTGTAATTTATTTGCTTATGGTTATGTTGTTTAAACACATGCTTGTTAATCGTATGATGGATCTCCCATCTTTTGGTAGGCAATGGCTTACTATATAATAAAGTGAGACTATTATGTTTATTATACATGTTTTGAGTTTGATGAGGTCTCTATATTACTCTTATCAAATATCATTATTAGGAATTTTAAATTTCTGCTTGTGAAAAATATATAGCCCTATTTGTGGTTGCCGTAGAAATATTTGTTACAGGGGAGGAATTAGTCTCCTATGGGGACTCGTAACTCTTTTACGTGTCTAGGATGAAAGGAGGAGGAGTTTACCATCCGGCTAATGGCCTGTTTCTTTTAATACTTGGATCTGGGGATGCTTGTCAAATTGTTCATCGCTGTTCAAGAACTCAAAATATTAGCATGGCGTTATATCAATACCGTAGGATATAGTGGGGAGATCATAAGCGTCTTTAACATAAAATAGATTTTCTACGGAATGAAAGACTTGCATATGGTATAATCCTAACTTATAATAGGCGACGGTTTGCCTCATTTCATCCATAGCAAGCCATATAGATATCAACAATGATTCCTCTGTATTAATAATAACAATGATTATCTGTATATATATAATTTGTAATACATCATTCCACTCTATTACATCATAAAATACTTACGTATATTATGTGTGTGACTTATTAGGTTTGTTCTCATGTTAGATATAGAATTGAGTGGGAGTAGATATTTTATCTCTAATAGAAGTATAATTCTAGATATACTATAACATAAATGATATTCTTACTGATTTTCCTACACCATTTCCTCCAGAACGGCAGTTTAAAAAATTTTACCCAATGTTTGCGTATCCCGTTTGTCGAACACCCCTAGTATCAACTTTGTCCTAATTTGAAATTGATATCATTTCTCCTAAACCAATTTCAACAGGCATTTGAGGTTCAGGAAGGGGTTTTCTTTTCTTTTCTTGAGTTCGTCGTCCGCCGTCGCGCCGGAGGTGGAGCCACGTCGTCCACGTGCAGTCCGTCGCCCAGAGCTGGAGCCACGTCGTCCACTCCCTTGACCGTCGCGTCGTCCACCTTGCTCTTCAGGATGAGGTTTTCTTTTCTCTTCTTCATTTTCTGTTCTTTATTCTTTATCATTTCTTCTGTCTTAATTTTCTCTCTTTGTTTGTTTTTAATTTTAAGGAGCATTTAAGGGTGTTTTTCCCCTCTCTTTCTCTTTGCTGGAGAAAATCGTGTCTTGTTGGAATTTGTTTTGTTTTGTTTTGTTTTTTTGTTTTTTTGTGTTTTTTTTTTTCTGTATGAGCTGGTTCTGTGCATTTCAATTTTCTTGCTGGAATTTGTTTGAGCACCATATTGTTTGTGTGGTGGAATTTGTTTGAGCAACAGAATGTTTGAGAAAACCGTGTTGAATTCTATTTGGGCATTTTTGCAATGGTGCTTTTCAGGAAGGAGCTTTTCTCCTTTACAATTCTATTTGGGCATTTTTGCAATGGTGTTGAATTCAATTTGCAAAACTGTGAAATATATGTGTATTTTTTTTTATACAGGTTTCATCCATATTTGGGGGTGACAGACAATGAAAAATTTAGACAATGAAGCCCATGCATATTGGTGCGCTAATGAAATGTTGTTTCAGAAAATATATGATTAAAAAGTATGTCTTTTGAAGGCAAATCTAGGTTGCCTATAGTAGATTTGTTTGCAACCCTTACAACACAAAGTGAGGACAAATGTTACTTTAAGAAAATATCATACATGCATCGAAAATTAGATTCCCATTGCAAATAACCACAACATGGTTGACAACCTGAAAGTTTCGGAGAGGCAGCAAGAAGGCTGTTAATTGTGTTCATATTATATGTTCATCCATAATTTGGGGTTCTAAATTTTTCATTGTCTGTCACCCCTAAATTATGGATGAAGCCTGTATAAAAAAAAATACACATATATTTCACAGTTTTGCAAATTGAATTCAACACCATTGCAAAAATGCCCAAATAGAACCACAAAGGACAAAAAACTCTTCCTGAAGAGCACCATTGCAAAAATGCCCAAATAGAATTCAACACGGTTTTCTCAAACATTATGTTGCTCAAATAAATTCCACCACACAAATAATCTGTTGCTCAAAAAATTCCAGCAAGAAAATTGAAATGCACAGAACCAGCTCATACAGAAAAAAAATTCCAACAAGACACGATTTTCTCCAACAAAGAGAAAGAGGGGAAAAAACACCCTTAAATGCTCCTTAATATTAAAAACAAACAAGGAAAGAAAATGAAGGCAGGGGAAATGATAAAGAATAAAGAACAAAAATGAAGAAGAGAAAAGAAAACCTCTTCCTGAAGAGCACGGTGGACGACGCGACAGTCAAGGGAGTGGACGACGTGGCTCTAGCTCTGGGCGACGGACTGCACGTGGACGACGTGGCTCCAGCTCTGGCGTGACGGCGGACGACGAACTGAAGAAAAGAAAAGAAAACCCATTCCTGAACCGCAAATGCCCGTTGAAATTGGTTTATGAGAAATGATATCAATTTCAAATTATGGGCAAAGTTGATTCTATGGGTGTTAGGTGTTGGGGAATTAAGTGCTATTTAACGAAAACTAACATGCATCAATCAAATCAAATCAGAACACAACAATGGATTCAGATCTACACTAACATACCAATATAAGATATAAACTCTAAACCTTAGAGAATAAGAAAAACCTGGAAAATTGTAGATGATGATTAAAAAATAAGTCCAAGTCGAGATGTCTATGTCCTTAAAAACTTATTAGCCTCCGTCTCGGTGCTCTACGGATGTTATGTGGCTAACGTTCTCCCAGGATTCCTTGGATTCTTCTTGTTCAAGGGGCACTCTCTAACAAGATCTTGAACAAGAAAGAATGGTGGAAACTCTATTGACTCAAAAGAAAAGACTCATCTTAACTATGTATGAGACTTCTAGTTTATGTTATAGATTCTTAGAATGAACATGAAGGTGTTGGGGTTGGTGCTCAGAGCGCCAATTCCCGGTTGTATTTCTGTTAAATACTTCTGTAAAACATTATTATTATGAATAATATATGCAGTTTCTATAATATAATCTATCTTTCTATATGGTAAAGACGTAATGACCCTAGAATGATTAGTCATGATACAGTTGCAAAAGCGTCGCAACGGACATTGAGAAGTATCATGACGTTGTCATTCTCAGACAGTTCCTGGTCAAGGTTTACACTACTTGGTCAGTATAGTAAACCCGTTGAGACTGGTACATGTCGTATACTGAAATATATGATTCCAATGGTTTCTCAATGAACCATTAGTCTTGGAGACTAGTATAGACGTGTAGGTGTTTATAGCGGATAAAACTGAACGACTCACCGAAGATTCTTAATGGATGGTACACCAGCGTCAATAAGAATCTTCTTGGGTGAGTAGCACTTGTGATTCTTAGACTTGAGATGCATTGTGGGCACATGAGACATCTTCTACACTTAGACGGCAGTCACGTCACCGATCTATTTAGATCAGACCTCCGCCGTTCGTTGGGTGTAGACAGATCCTCAGGGTGTCATATGTGTATCAAGATAGGATCCGTCAGTTCTGTGTATCAGAGCATAGGTAGTCCATATGATTAGCAATCAGATAAAACCATGGGCCCGTGGTAAAGTTTAGAAGCTAGTTCTGAACATTATTTTTGAGATTGCTAATAGAATAGTCGACTGGATAATCCCGATAGAGATTTGACGTTTACATATATATCTCTGGGATTTATCCGGATACCTGTGACGGAGGAATTATACATTTGTCACGACCCTCGACCTGTATGGTTCAGCGAGATTATCCGTGATCGTCATAATCTACGGGTGGATAGATTATGGACACGAAATTAGATTTCGTGACGGATATACCTGAATCTAGAGAGTCTCAATAATGAAACATACTCGTAGAGCACTAGAGCAACATTAATAAATAATATTGATTATTTATAAAGTCGTTTAAAGGTTAAACGCAAGATACGTGCTAAAAGGACTAGATAGTCATTTGCCAAATTATTGTGTATTTACATTTAATACTTGATTAATTTAAATACACATTAATTAATAGTCAAAATGAGTTATTTGACTTATATCCTAAATAAATATATGTTTTTAATATTTAATGTAAATATTATACATATATTTAATATATTTGTATTTGATTAATTAATTGATTATTTAATTGTTAAATGATTAAATTAATTAAAATATAAATATCTTACATTAGGATATTTAAAGTAAATGATGTTAGTTGCTTTTGTTGACTTAATTAAATATCTAATAAAGTTGTATTTAGATATTTATGCAAGTTGACCAAATTAATTTGAAATGAAAAATGAAATTACATAACTTGTGTTGGATTTGTGAAATTCGGCCAAGGCACATTTGGTGCAAGTATATATTGATTTTCATTTCACTTTACACTTAACCTAATACACTTTTCATAAAACTCCATTGAAAGAAACGGAAGCAAGTGAAGGAGAAAAAGAAAAAGCTAAAGAAAAGCTTGGATTTTGTAAGTTTTTCAAACTTACTATTAGAAAGGAAATTGTTCCTTAGGATCTAGGCAACATCTTGTGATGTTCTTAAGTATTTCTTTCTTTATTTCTTGTGTTTTGATGATGGAAAATTTTATTGAAAGTGTTGAGCATGTATTGTGAAGGAAGGTTGTGACTATTGTAGTTGTAAGCTTTCTTTTAAGGTTTTGGAAACCTGTTGCTAATCTAGAGTTATTGACCCACTCTTAATGACCTAGATTTGATCTTGAGTTGTTTCATTGTGTTGAGACTTGATTGGATGGAAGAATGATGATTGAAGTAATTGATTTAATGTATTTGGTCTAATTTGTCCAATTTGTGGAAATTAAAAATTAGGGTTCATGACTAATTCCAATTTGGGGGTTTTCATATATGTTGTATATTTGGATGTGTATATGATGCATATAAAGTTTCATGTTGATTGGATTACATTTGGATGTGTTTGTTGAAGCATAAATGACAAATGGTACATTTTGGACACCAAAGGGAGCTCACGGCTTTGATGATGGATTTTTTGGGATTTTGGTTGCTTTGGTGTTTTGATGTTTTGAACATCATAAGTTTCATCTTGGGAATGATTTAGAATCATTCAAAATTGATTTGATCAATTTCGGACTAAAATGGACAAAAATACAAAGCAAGAGTATTTCGGTAAATTCACCTAAAAATGTTTTATTGAATTTATTTTCATAATTTGATTATTGGAATGTTAAATAAATATGTTTATTTAATTAATCCGAGAAAAAGTTTTGAAATCTGAAAATCGATTTCACCGCTTCTTCACCGCTCCGCTGCGCTACCGATTCACCCCCTAAAAACCCCTACAGAAGGCTCCTATATAAAGGCATGGAAATGTGCCTTAAGGGCACCATTTGGTTTGTGGTATAACCCTCCTAAGGGTTATACCTCTTCCATGCATCATTTGGAGCCTAGAAGTGTGTTTTTCTAATTTGGAGGACATGTCCCTACAGTTTGTGCCCTTCCCATAGGGCACCACCCAAGGGACATGACCCTACTCTATCCATCGACGATGTTGACCTTAGACTCCATAGTCTTGTAGCTGGCCTTCTCGGACTTCCTGTTGTCCTCTTCGATCCTCAATCGAACTCCAAGGTCTTCAAGGCTCATCTGCTTCTTTTTGTGTTTCAGATAGCTCCTGAAGTCTTTCCATGATGGAGACAACTTTTCAATGATTGTAGCAACTTGAAACGTCTCACGGAGTTTCATTCATTCATCCAATATTTCATGAATGATCAATTGTAGTTCATCCAACTGAGACATTACTGTTCTTGAATATACCATTTTGTAGTCCAGGAACCTATCTACGAAAAAATTCTTTTGCCCAACATCCTCAGTTTTATATTTCTTCTCGAGAGATTCATAGAGAATATTCACAGAAATCATGCATTGGTACACATTGTACATGGTATTGTCAAGTCCTCCCAAGAGGTAGTTCTTGCACAAGAAGTCGCCTGACGACCATGTCTCTTCTCGCAGTTGCTTGGTTGTTTCCGTTTCTCCATCCACAAGACCCGGAGGATATTTGAGGTACTTAGCCAACTGGAGAGTTCTTAGGTAGAACAACATTTTGCTCTGCCACTGTTTAAAGTTTGCTCCACCAAACTTCTCCGATTATTCTCCATGAGCGACCGGTATTGTGATGTTTCCGCTAGCCATGTGTAACTGGAAAGACCAACATCGATCAATAAGTCTACAAAAGATAAATTGTACAACGATCAACGAATGATCTTGTTCAAGTGATATACTAAGTATCCACTTGTCGTTATATTAGATAGTAGTACCAATTAACACAAGTCATTGAATTTACCACTAAGGTTTCTTATGATAAGTAAATAAAGGAATATTCCCAGAGAACGAGGGGGTCCAGAGTAATCACTTAAATCCCTTACCATTTAGGCTCTTATCGCCTTTTTGACAGAATATCTTTTAAACACTTCCTCAATAGAATTTCTTAGGAATTCAAACTTAGTATTACACTTTCAATTTCACAATACAATGTGTGTGTATATATGTGTATATGTTTATAAATCAACCAAGATTTGATGAAATTACTTGTGTAAGATTACACTTTTAATTCTCAACCAAATATGCAATACACAATTAAATTTCAACTTTATCACTATGTGTATACTTGTGATAATTGAACACCTTAATATTAACTTAAATCTATACTACCAAGTTTATTGTAATACAGTATATGATTTCACTAAGTTAATATTATGTTAATTTAAGTTTTTTCTTAGTCTGTTTCAATTTAGAAACAATTCCAATACTAGTTTCGTTTGTGTCACGTTCATTTATGTTCGAACAAACCTATTCAGTGTGTTCACGTTCGTGTAGCGTTTGTAAACGCATTTGAACAAAGTGTTCCAGATGTAGCGTTCGAGAACGCGTTTGAACAGAATATTCTAGAGAGTTTACGTTCGTGTTCCAAAAATACGTTCGAACGAAATTTTCCAAAGGGTGAATGTTCGAGTTGCGTTTGAATACGCATTCGAACGTTCTTACGAAAATTCAAAATTTTACCTATGCATTCGTCGGGCGTTCGAACGCCCATGATTATTTTTCATGCACAGAAACCACTTTCCAGAAAAATTTCTTAATAACACATGCGAAATTTCATCTAGCAACACTAAAAATTTATTATTTTTTAAGATTGTTGGGGAATTACGTGCTATTTAACGAAAACTAACATGCATTAATCAAATCAAATCAGAACACAACAATGGATTCAGATCTACACTAACATACCAATATAAGATATAAACCCTAAACCTTAGAGAATAAGAAAAACCTGGAAAATTATAGATAATGATTAAAAAACAAGTCCAAGTCGAGATATTTTATCCTTAAGAACTTATTAGCCTCTATCTCGGTGCTCTACGAATGCAATGTGGCTAAGGTTCTCCCAGAATTCATTGGATTCCTTTTGTTCAAGGGACACTACTTAACAAGATATTGAACTAGGAAGAATGATGGAAATTCTCTTGACTCAAAAGAAAATACTCCTCTAAGACTTCTAGTTTATGTTATAGATTCTTAGAATAAACATGAAGGCTCCTATATAAAGGCATGAAAAGGTGCCTTAAAGGCACCCTTTGGTTTAGGGTGTAACCCTTCTAAGGGTTATACCACTTCCATGCACCATTTGGAGCCTAGAAGTGTGTTCTTCTAATTTGAAGGACATGTCCCTACAGTTTGTGTCCTTCTCATAGGGCACCACTCAAGAGACATGACACTCTTCCATCCAAACTTAATATTTAGAGTATTTACAACATTCGGCAAACATGATACGCAAACCTTGGGTAAAAAATTTTAAACCAAAAAGCAGACAGAGCTTCCGTTCTGGAGGAAAGGGTATAAAAAAGTCAGTAAGAATATCATTTCTGTTATAATATATCTAGGATTCTACGTCTATTAAAGATAAAATATATATTCCCATTCAAATATGAGAAGAATTCTACTTTCACTTTGGAGAGAAACTTTACTCTCAAAATTAAAAAATTAACAGAAAGTCGAATTTGTGCCATCCATCACCACTGGGCCAAGAGCCATGTGGCGAACTGCATGGCTTACACGAGGGAATGATGTGAGTTTCTTTGTTGAAAGAATTAGTTGCGATTACGATTCTTTGTTTCTATTGTATAAGTTAATTACATTTAAACCTTACATTAATTTATAAATTAATTTATATTCTTGATGTATTAAAATAAGGAAAAAAAATTGTCATTCCAAATCAAAATCTTGTACCCTATTTATATTTGTTTAGGGAAACGATCATTTTTAAGCAATAATTTTATTTTATTTTTTAATCAAATATAGGCATCAAAATTTTTTCTTTCTATAAATAAGCAAATACATACTTTTTAGACCAAAAAAATAGTCTTCTTCTCCATCTAACTTCAAAATTATTTTTTCCTTAACAATTTCTTCTTCTTCTTCTGCTATGAACTTCTTCTTCTTCTTCTTCTTCTTCTTCTTCTGCTATGAATGGCTAGCTACCACTATTAGATAAAAGACATAAATAAATTCCAAAATACATAATCACAACCTTTTGGCAAATGAGACACTTATTTAGTTTGAATCAAAACTATTATATTAATATAACAGTTAATTAAAATTTAAAAATTAATTAATTTTGGATTTATTTAATTTAAAAATAATTAATTAATAAATCCAAACACTTTACCAATTAATTTAGGCCCAAGAGTCCTTGTTCATCTTTGAATATTAAATTATTAATAATTAATATTAAGTTTCACTACTATTATATTTAGATTTTGTGATTCACACTCATGATACAACTCTAGGTACTACTTATATCTATAATGCATGTTTACTATATCTGTTATCATTGACGTGTGTTATGCAATTATGGTTTATGAATTACACCTGGCTGGAATCCCAATAAACGACCGGCTATATAAATAAATTATTACATCCGCCTATAATGGCCATATTTGGCCCGATCTCTCCGAGTCCAGGCAGGTGAGGGGTATACCTTGTCTCTGTGCATACATGATTTTATTATTGTTCTTATGATTACTGTTTGATACATGAATTCGTAGTTTTTTTTTTTTTAAATCGTTGGAAACCCCGCCACCAAACCACCCATTCAGGGCCGCGGCGCAGGTAAAACCCCCGGCTACCTCAGGCTCTTACAAGAAGTTGCACCCCTGGATTCGAACCCAGAACCTCAAGGTGAGATTCTGGACCCTTCACCACCAAGCCACACCCCTTGGGGTATGAATTCGTAGTTGCAAGCATTCTTATGCCTTTTTTTTTATGACGTCATGTTTGTTTACCGATTATGCATAATCCTATTACAATAATTCTTCTGCCATTTTATTATTACATTATGCATGTTTCTGTTTTTAATTTATTGTCTTATCGCATAATAAGCTATAGCACCTACTGCTTTGGTTTTGAATATAATTATAAGCTTTTGCCATTGACGGATATCCGACCAGAGTTCCTTCAAGTCCGGTCGGACATAAATGCTATGTTTGTATATCCGATCTTGGATTGTCCGGATTTATTTCATCACTATTTTATCAATGCTGTAATAATTTATGGATATTTATTTTACTTATTGTTTTTATAATTCATGTTTGCGCATTGTATGCCTTTAAATTACTTTTGCGTGTTTTTGTATTATAAGATATTCTACTAGCATCCTTTGAGCATAAATATTATACTAGCATCAGTAAGGGATCATTCCGAATGCAAAAGGGTTTAAGATCAGACATTGCGATGGGTGTAGTGCGGCCTTAAATCATTTTCAGTGTTTCATACTAGGTGGTGACTATTTTATTCTCCTGTTAGTCCCCATATGGATTATCCATACTTTTTGCGGGCTGCGAGCCCAACAGTGTAGTGGTCGTTGACGTCATAGGCATAACGATAAGCCTCGTTTCTCTCCTATAATAGTCAGTATTAAGTTTCCCTCTAAAATCACATTCAACCCAATTCAAGTGGTTTAGTCAATAAGTGTTTAAAAACACTTATAACTTCTTCTCTCTTTTAGATGTAGGATTCATTTTTCTCGCTAGCTATTATAAAACATTAACAATTAGACCTGGCCGGCGTATCCTCCAAGGGTGAGAGGAATCAAAGCTCACGTAGTTCCATTACAATTTTAAGATATTTCCGCTTTGGAAATTTACAATTTTATAATTATCGATCATCATTATCAATTGATCATTCAGTTGCGGTTCCGCTTGCACTTATTGTTGCAGATGCATTATCGAACAAGTCTTCAAAATCATCGGGGGCATTTTCTTGTTGTCTTAGATCAGCTCGAGTCCAATCATCCACACAAGCTGTTGCTTCTAGAGTGCTTGGATGTAATGAAGATCGTCTAGCTTCCAATATATTACCTCCCAAGCTGAAGGCTTGCTCAACCACAACGGTAGAAATATGTGATGCCAATATCTCTTTAGCAATAATTAACAAAACATGATATATATTTTGATGTCAGTTCCACTATTCAAGGATTTTAAAATTTTTACTAACTAAACTTTCAGTAGGAAACTCGAAATTTGTAGATAAATAATTATCTAATTCGGGGTTATTAGTTGTCATATCCCTAGGTTTTTTATTTCGTTGCAGTAACCAACGATCCCTTGCGCTAAGTCTTGTTTGAATTACTGGTTCGCTACTACTAGATTCACCTAATGTTCCTACGTTATATCTTACAATATAATCATTAAATAACTAAATTAAATCATTTTTAATCTCACTATTATTCTTGTAATATCAATTTCATTTAATATTCCTAAATAACCATAGTAAGCTTGTAAAACACTATTCAAACCTTCTAATTTAAATCTATGATAAAAAACAGCAGCAATAAGATAAAGTAAATGAATTTCTCTAAAATAATTCAACCATTTTATCTTCATAGCAGTAATGGCTTCGAACAAAATAATATCATTAGGATCGCTACTTTCAACATGTTCATCGAGAGTACCAACAATATTCAAACTTTCAAGAAGAAATAAATGTGCTATAGGATAATAAACTCCGCTAAAAATTAAAGTTGCATCATTGAAAAATTTCTAAAATTTTTCACAAATATCCCATTGATTATGAAAAAATGTGATATTTTGAACATGTTGAGAAAAAAAAACTACATAATGCATTTCTGTATTGTAATGCTTGACATAAAAGAAAATAAGTTGAAAAATAAGTTGAATTCCAACGTATTGGAACATCTCTTGAAAATTTAATCGGTTTAATTCCATTTATTTTACAAAACTTGGCCCATTCTCTCATAACTTGAGAATATGACCAAATACAATTAAGTTATGTCTTAATAGGATCAATGAAAGGTAATAATAATTTCAGACCATCTTGAACACATAAGTTAAGGAGATGACATGTTCAACGAATATGAAAAAACGGACCCCCTAAATTAGTTGACATATTTCTTTTAAATCATTGATGGATGCAGTATTTGCAGATGCATTATCAAATCCAATTGTTAAAATTTTATTTACTAAATTATATTCATCAAAAATTACCCAAAGTATAGTACTTCTAATTTAAATCTATGATAAAAAACAGCAGCAATAAGATAAAGTAAATTAATTTCTCTAAAATAATTCAACCATTTTATCTTCATAGCAGTAATGGCTTTGAACAAAATAATATCATTAGGATCGCTACTTTCAACATGTTCATCGAGAGTACCAACAATATTCAAACTTTCAAGAAGAAATAAATGTGCTGTAGGATAATAAACTCCGCTAAAAATTAAAGTAGCATCATTAAAAAATTTCAAAAATTTTTCACAAATATCTCATTGATTATGAAAAAATGTGATATTTTGAACATGTTGAGAAAAAAAACTACATAATGCATTTATGTATTGTAATGCTTGACATAAAAGAAAATAAGTTGAAAAATAAGTTGAATTTCAACGTATTGGAACATTTCTTGAAAATTTAATCGGTTTAATACCATTTATTTTACAAAACTTGGCCCATTGTCTCATAACTTGAGAATATGACCAAATACAATTAAGTTATGTCTTAATAGGATCAATGAAATGTAATTATAATTTCAGACCATCTTGAACACATAAGGGACATGACATGTGCAACGAATATGAAAAAATGGACCCCCTAAATTAGTTGACATATTTATTTTAAATCATTGATGGATGCAGTATTTGCAGATGCATTATCAAATCCAATTGTTAAAATTTTATTTACTAAATTATATTCATCAAAAATCACATTCGTCATTCTATATATATTTTGTGCAGTATGTCGGTCATCAAAAACTCTAAATGCAATAAGTCATTTTTGTATGGTAAATGATGCATCAATCCAATGACAAGTCACACCTATGTATGAGTGTGTTTGCCAATGGTCACTCAAAATATCAGAACATATAGAAATACGACCTTTAATCTCTTTAAATATTTTATTTAAAATAATTTTACCATCTTTGTATAATTTAAAAATATGAAGTTTTGTTGTGTTTCGAGTCATTCTACAAGTAACATGATTTAAAGCATTATGCACGTAATTAGTAAAATGAAGTTTTTCACCAAAGCTTAAAGAAAGATGTGTCATACAAGTTAATTTCACAAATTCTTCTCTATTTTTTGCATCAGAATATTTAATTAAATCTACAGCATTCGTACCTCTACTAGATGATGCGTACCTGGCCATTTGAGTTTGCGTCGTATCAATTCCAAGTTCAACCGTATGATGTCTTTCCAGGTGTTTGATCATATTGTCGTATCCATCAGAAAATTTATAGAAATGAAAATGAATGTAAACTGCTCTTGAACTTTCATCGTCTTGGTGGTCTAAATGAAATGAATTTTGAAAACATTCGAGGAACGAAACTTAACTTCTCTTTTCCGTGATTGTGAACCGACACTAGGGTCTCTCTTTCGGGTTGGCATATTTGACATTATGTTCTCAGATGAGCTTGTCATTTTTTTAAAAAAATAAGTAAGAATAATAAGAAAATTGACTAATTGAGAATGATAATAACTAATTGAGAATAAGAGAATTGTAGGAATTGAGAGAGTTGAGAAATTGGCGTGTTGAAATAATAAAAAATGACCCATATTTACAGAGTTTTAGAATTTTTTTGATACCAAAAATGTCTCTAAATATAACTGTTTTATTACCGTTATTAGAGGTATATTAGGAAATAACTATTTCATTTTTTTTAATGGCCGTTAAGGCATTTTTTTTTAAAAAATTAAGGGGCAGGGAGCCGTTCCCAATGGCCACTAGCCGTTTGGGAAGAAAGGGTTCCCGTTGGAACCATAGGGTTCCAGTGGTTCCAACCGGTTCGATTAGGGGTGGAACCCCAACCGAACCAGTCAATCACAGTTCCGGTTTCGGAACCGGAACCGGTTGGAACCAGAATCATCCGGTTCCAACCGGTACCGTGGCCGGGTCTACTAATAATCTCTCACTTAGCTAGTTATAAAATGATTTATACATATAGTAAGTATCTTTCGATGTAAACAAATGTCTGTCTTTAACTATTAAATTATCAATAGTCAATATTAAGTGTCCCTCTAAAATCACATTCAACCAAATTCAAGTGATTTGGTAAATAAGTGTTTAAAAATACTTCTTTATTCTTCTTCCTTTTAGATGTGGGATTCTTTTTTCTCATTAGCTATTATAAAACACTAACAATCCCTCACTTAGCTAGTGATAAAATGATTTATGCATATAACATGTATTTATCTATTTAAACAAGTGTCCATTTTTTACTATTAAATTATTAATAGTCAATATTAAGTTTCCCTCCAAAATCACATTAAACCAAATTCAAATGGTTTGGTCAATAAATGTTTAAAAACACTTCTTACTTCTTCTCTTTTTTAAATGTGGGATTCATTATTCTCACTAATTATTATAAAACACTAACCGTCACAAATGGCAGAAAACTGCTACTATTTTTGAAGGCAGCAGCTGCTACCATAAAATTGATAGCGAGTTGCTATCCATTCCTTGAAAACAACTCACTATAATTTTTGAGCTATTTTTTTTTTTTTAAGAAAAAAGCTCTAAATAAAGAGAAGAAGGTCATTTTTTTTTCCTAAAAGAGACTTTTTTGCTAATTTATTGAAAGAAACATTTTGGGTGCCCAAATTTGATATTTTGAATTTGATAAAGCATAATTTTGATAATTTCCATAGAATTAAATAATGACTAATGAATCCTAAAATTAGATGTATAACACAACAAGACTTAGTTCATGTTTAAATTGATGGAATGATATGATTTATAATAGAATGTAACTTAAAAATTTTAAAAATCATTGATTGCTTGAATGGAATGGAGTTGAAGGGTTGTAACAAAAAAAATTCATTAGCTATTGATACTTGACAGCCTAAATTTGGGTGTGTGGATGTAATGTAAGTTAAAAAAATAACATTATATTTGAAGATGAAATTATCCTTCTAAAAGACTTATATTTTCTAAAATGGCATAATTATTTTTTAAATTTATATATCTAGTTACATTTCTTTCCATTAGTTATTATTATAATGACTAATGAATCCTAAAATAATGTTTGGAGCATTACATTATAGACCCATCTTTTATTTAGAAACGATATTATGGTACATCACTCCTCATTCCATTGAGTTAAGTTCTAATGTAAAGATTCTCTTATATCAATCCAAATATAGTTTTAGGATACTTCGTATCACCCTAAAAAAGACTTAGGGTAACTCGCAAGACAAATGGAAGATATGAATGGACAGTGTTGGCGTTTTTAGTATTATGCCCTAGATTTATTGGATTAGAACTATAATAATCACCATGTAATCTTACATTGAATGAAATAAAATGATAATAATTTATTATACAAGCATATTATCTTTACCTTTACTTAGATAACTTATATAATAAAGTCATTGGAGTGATTTACATTTGAATCAAACGAAGCTTTGGTATATGGGATCATATCACTCCTAAATATTTATACTTATGTGATTATTAATAACAAATGCATTAATAATTTTGATAGACTAGCATGATGTTATTACCACTCACCTATGAGTAATTGATCTTATAAATTATTAATAAGTATACTGAATTGAACTTAAATGAGTTTTCATATGTAAATGTTTTATCTCAAATGTGTATGGAAGACTCTTGGTAATGATGTAAGAATTAATGCTAATACTTGAAGCCTTCACTAATTTTATGTAGGAGTTATGTAACTTTGAAACCTACTTGAGTAGTCCATTTAGGACTACTAATAGATGAGTGATTGGGTTACATGATAAACATATGAAGATTATGAAAAAACAACATAGGATCATCAAACTTAGGAGAAACATATATTTAGTGAGTTTAGTATTCCATTGCATAGTTGACATAAGTGAAGAAGTAAAATCTTTAGCCATTGACTAATAGAGTGAGCATTTTCCATATGCTAAGTTATTAGTGGAGTATTTGTTTGGATGTAAGATTGTATCATGTGAAAATCATTTACGTGTAATTATATTCTTTCTCATTATGGGTTATGGCACAATGATAGATGTCACTCATAATCATTGAAATATTGCAACAATATATTGGTATTTATTGGATGATATGTTATATGGATTTAATCTATGAAAACCAGTTCCATGTCCAACTCGAGAATGTACTTAATAGATCACACAATATAGGTATAAGAATCTATAGTTGTATTTAAGGGTGAATAAAATTGATTTCGGTTCCGCTTCCGTGTGGAACCGGAACTTACCTGGAAAAAATCGGTTCCTAACTAAGTGGAACCGGAACCTACCCAATTAAATAAGGTACCATATTAATTGGTTTCAATTCGATTCCGCGTGGAACCGAAACCTACCCAGAAAAAATGGGTTCTAATTTGGTTCTGGTTTGGTTCCAGTCCGGTTCTGATTTACCTATTTATTTATTATTGTCAAACTTTGAAAATACAATTATTTTTAACACTTGAATATTACATAATATTTTTTGATAATTGTCCATACATAAGTAAAACAATAAATAAAACTGCATATTGCATGATATTTTTGACTCAATATATAGTATTATTGTAGGAAGTGTCTGAGTTTAAATTGAGTTTTAATTGGGTTATGAAATTGAGTTTAAATTGTGTTTTAATTTGGATTATGAAATTTGGTTTTAAAACTATTTCTAAAATTGAGTTTTAATTGGGTTATGAAATTGAGTTTAAATTGGGTTTTAAAACTGGTTATGAAATTGGGTTTAAATTGAGTTTTAAATTGGTTCTAAATTTGGTTCCCAAAACAGATTTCGATACGGTTAAATGATCTAATTCCTTTTCCCTCATGGACGGAATCGGTATCAGATCGTTTAAATTTGATTATTCCATTTAAGAATTGAAACCGGTCTGATTCCAAACGGTTTCAGATAGAACCGAAATTACTACCCAGCCCTAGTTGTATTGTATAATAAAATGATGTAAAATATGTTTTGGGAATTATTTCGGGATTTGTTGATATGAGAAATAGAGAGATTTAATGTTAAATTTTGTTACTGAATTTGATAAAATATTTGGAACAAAACGATTTACTGTTTGAACAAAACCAGTTTCAGCCAAATGAGAAAATTGGTTTACAAATCGGCTTACCAATTTTGACAAAACAGAAAGCCTTTTTTTTTTTTTTTTTACAAAACTACTTTAGCCAAATTCATCCTCGTTTAAGGTTAAGATGATAAGCCGTTTTAGCGCAGTAATAATTTGAACTTAAGGAAATTGATACGAAACCGGATACGAAAAAGACGAAACCCGATCTAAGATCCCGTAGATCCCCAAAGAACCTGTTCTTGAAAACCCTTGGAGATAGCCTCAGATGAATTTTACCAGCAAATTGGACGCCACAAAGGATGCCAACCCTTTGATAAGTCTTTGTTCAATCACTGAACTTTGATAAAAATTTCTCAATCTCAAGAAGAAAGTACTATTCACGCACAAAAATTAGGGTGCTTCATTAAGAGGTGTTTTTGAGTTTAAATAGTAACATACTCAAACCCTAAGAGAGCTAAAAAACGAATATAGCCCTAAACTAACCATTACCAACTAAAAGCCCATAACTCCTAATTTCTAGCCCATTTTGAACCCATAAATAAATAAAATAAACTAACTCAAATAAAAAATAAAAACAGTCGTCCAAGTTGGTTCCATACATGAAAATAAATAATAAATAAGCCTAAATAACTAAAAACGATTCATGCTGCTCCTCGATGACTTGGGTCAAGTGTATAACTCTTGAACCCTTTTCCTTGAAGTCCAATAGGTCTCGAACGCGCTTGGTCAATTCAGCTACATGGCGTTGGGCCAGGCCTGCCATAGCGTCCTTGATCTTTCGAGCCCTGTGTCTTGTAATTGGTCCAACTGGTACATGGATTGGATCGACTGTGGTCTGTACCGAATCAGGTGTAGATAGGATCACATCATCCTCTCCCTCTTAAAAATGATTCGACCTCGAATCGACACCTGCATCAAAAGGGGACAAATCAAAAACATTAAATAAAGCAGAAACATTATACTCACCAGGCAGATCAAGCTTATATGCATTATCATTGATCCTTTCAACGACTTGAAAATGACCATCTCCTCGAGGTTGAAGCTTGGATCTTCGTTAAGCCGGAAACCTTTCCTTACGCATGTGTAACCAAACCCAATCACTAGGCTCAAACACCACGCGTTTACGGCCTTTATTCACATGAGAAGCGTACTGCTCATTTTTCCGTAATATGTGTTCACGTGCTTTCTCATGTATTTGTTTCACCAATTCTGCTTTCGTTTTCCCATCTAAACGTACTCTTTCCTCAACAGGCAAAGGCAATAAATCTAATGGTGTTAGTGGATTAAATCCATATATAATTTCAAAAGGTGAATATGAAGTAGAAGAATGAATGCACCTATTGTATGCAAACTCTATAAATGACAAACACTATTCCCATGATTTTAGATTCTTAGTGACTATAGTGCGAAGCAATTGAGTCAAAGTCCTATTGACCACTTCTATCTGTCCATCTGTTTGAGGGTGACACGTAGTAGAATAAAGTAATTTAGTCCAGAGCTTACCCCACAAAACCTTCCAGAAATGGCTCAAGAACTTGACATCTCTATCAGAAACTATACTCATAGGAATCCCATGTAGCCGTACTACCTCTCTAAAGAATAAGTCTGCTACGTTAGTGGCATCATCAATTTTATTACAAGCAATGAAATGTGTCATTTTGCTAAATATATCAACCACTACAAAAATGAAATCCTTACCATGTTTAGTCCTTGGTAAACCTAACACAAAATCCATCGAAATATCTACCCATGGTTCACTAGGTACAGGTAATGGAGTATATAATCCATGAGGCTTCACCATAGATTTGGCCTTTCTACAAGTGAGACACCGATCACAAATTCACTCTACATCGCGCTTCATCCTAGGCCAGTATAAATGCTTCTTTAAGGTTTCTAGGGTCTTACTAATTCCAAAATGTCCCATTAGTCAGCCTCCATGAGCCTATCTCACTAATAGCTCACGCATACTACAAGAAGGAATGCATAACTTATTTTCTCTATACAGAAATCCCTCATGCTGGTAGAATTTACAAAATGCAGATTTAGTACATGCAGCATAGATATCGCAAAAATCCACATCACATGCATAAAGCTCTCTAATAAATTCAAACCCTAACATTTTAGCACCTAAAGAAGTAAGTAAAACATGCCTGTGTGACAAAGCTTCTGCAACTATATTTTCTTTACCTTGTTTGTAGCGAATGACGTATGGAAATGTCTCTACAAACTCCATCCATTTAGCATGCCTCTTGTTCAGTTTCCCTTGCTTTTAAGGTGTTTCAAACTCTCATGATCTGTGTGTATCACGAACTCTTTAGGCCATAGGTAATGCTGCCAATTCTCCAGTGCTTGAACAAGTGCATACAACTCCTTATCATACGTGGGATACCTCAAAGCTGCCCCACTCAACTTTTCACTGAATACGCAATAGGTCTTTTCTCTTGCATCAATACCGCCCCAATACCTATGCCACTTGCATCACACTCTATCTCAAATTTGCTCTCAAAATTAGGTAGTGCGAGGACTGGTGCACTGTATAACCTCTCCTTCAGAGTCTGAAATGCACTCTCTTGAGCTTCACCCCACTGAAATCCAACAGTTTTCTTGACTACCTCAGTCAATGGTGCTGCTATGCTACTGAAGTCCTTCACAAAACGCCTGTAGAAACTTGCCAATCTATGAAAACTCCGTACCTCTGACAATGTGGTAGGTGGTGGCCAATATCTAATCGCTTTAACTTTCTCCTCGTCCATCTCTATGCCATCTGCAGTCACTACAAAACCAAGAAAAACGACTTTATCCATGCAAAATATGCATTTATTATAATTAGCAAATAATATTTCTTTCTTAAAATATCAAGCACACTTTTCAAATGATCTACATGTTCATCTAAAGATTTACTGTATACTAATATGTCATCAAAATAGACCACTACAAACTTCCCTATACATGTACGCAACACATGATTCATAAGTCTCATAAAAGTACTAGGGGCGTTTGTTAAACCGAAATGCATTACTAACCACTCATATAACCCATACTTAGTTTTAAAAGCGGTCTTCCGCTCATCATCCTCTCTCATACGAATCTGATGATATCCACTCTTAACGTTAATTTTACTGAAAATCTTAGACCCATGCAGTTCATCTAACATATCATCTAGTCTAGGAATGGGGTGTCGATACTTTACCGTGATATTATTGATGGCACGAAAATCCACGCACATACGCCACGTCACATCCTTCTTAGGCACTAATAACACCGGTATTGCACACGGGCTCATACTCTCTCGTACATAACCCTTCTCCATCAGCTCCTTAACTTGCCTCTGAAGTTCTTTGGTCTCCTCAGGATTACTCATATATGCGGGTCTATTAGGAATGACACCTCCAGGCACGAAATCAATATGATGTTCTATCCCTCGAATGAGTGGGAGTCCATTAGGGATGTCCTCTGTAAGCACGTCTTCAAATTCCTGCAAAAGAGAAGAAATAGAAACAGGAAGTGAATTGTTAGTGTTAGTAAGTAAAGAAAAATGTGGTGTATCTTTATACACTAGTAGCAACATGAGTTTGCTAGCTTTGTAGGCTCTCCTCACTTCTCCCTCACCAAGATAACAACTCTTTTTCACTCTCCCTTTCTTCTCACTCTCTCCATCAGCCCCCTTTCCCTTGGGTTTACTCTCGGTTCTAATCCCAGTGTTTCCCCCACTCTCATGTTTAGATCTCATTTTCCCACTATTACCACTCTTACCCCCAAGGATGCGGCTTCTCTTTCTCTCTCTTTTTCTCTTTCTAACTGTAATTTGACTTGATCATCATGGACCTGTTTTGGTGTCAAATGGTATAATGTAATGGGCTTGCCCTTATGCTGGAAAGAATATTTGTTTCAAAACCCATCATGTATCACCTTCCTATCGAACTGCCACGGCCTCCCCAAAAGTATGTGGCCTGCTTGCATGGGTACCACATCACACAACACCTCATCCGTGTAAGGTCCAATGGTAAAAGTCAACAATACCTGCTTGGTCACCCTGACCTCACCACACTCATTAAGCCACTGTAGCCTATATGGCTTAGGATGTGCTAAACATGACAATCCCAATCATGCCACCAATGTTGTGCTAGCCACGTTGGTGCAACTACCCCCATCTACGATCATACTACATGACTTCCCATTCACACTACACCTAGTATGAAAAATATTCTCTCTCTGTTGCTCGGTCTCCTTCTCGACTATCTGTGCGGTCAATGCTCTCCTAGACACAAGCGACAAGTTATCTAGTGGGTATGTTGCTCCCTCATCATCATTGGCATCCTCTAACACAGACATCTCATCTTCCACCTCCTCATCTGTGGAATCAATATTACCATCATCCTTCATTATTAGTGTTCGCTTGCTGGGGCAATGTGATGCATAATGTCCCATACCCAAGCACTTAAAACACTTTACCTCCTTAGATTTTGGAATTACCACTTCAGACTTAACCTTAAACCTACATGCCTCCACTTTTTTTCCTTTAGCACTATCAGCTCTGGGCTTATTGAAACCCTAATCTCTCTGCTCATTACTAGGCCACTTCCACCTCCAAGCAGAAGTTCCATGTGTAGTGTATCTAGATGCAGATTTCTTCCTCAACTGTCTTTCTATCTTGATCGTCATATGTAGCATATCCTCCAACTCCATATAATGATGCAACCAACTACACTCACAATCTCCTTATTTAACCCTCCTAAAAACCGAGCCATCGTGGCTTCTCTATCTTCCACCACATTCGCCCTAATCATTGCTACCTCCATCTCTGTATGATTGAGTACGACTAATGACTAATGAATTCGTCTCCTTGAGTACTTATAAATCGAAACTTAAGCAGATTGAGTACGGCCAATGACTAATGAATTCGTCTCCTTGAGTACTTATAAATCGATATGTTATGGGTCCCGTAACTCTTTCTAAATCAAAAGTTACAACTGTTTGAAAATCAGTGCGCGGCTGAAAAGTTCTGACCGAACTTATCCGAAAATTACAGATAAATTCGACTTTAATTGACTCAAAAACTCTAAGAACTGAATCCTATATGCTATTACCATGAAAGAGCATTATAATAACATCCAAGAATCGGTCATAAACATGAAAAACACAAAGGAAATAAGAAAAAAAATTGAGATGAGAAGAGACAAAAAAAAAAGGAGAAAAAAAAAGAATATTAAAACTTCATCAAACGATAAAAATAGAGAAAATCTTGACCTTGGAACCCTGAGCTCCTGATACCAAATGATAAGAAACCTGTCTGGAACAAAGCCAAGCAAACCCCTCCACGTGTTCTAAGCCCCAAGAATCGCGAATCTTGATTTTGTAAGAACAAAATCCTTCCAAGATCAAGTCCAACCCTTAAGGAACATTGCCCTTAAGAACCTTTCTTTATTTCTTTGGAGAATCCTGAACAGCGATACAACGCCACAACGCTTGCCACACGTTGATAAGCTTTTGTTTCGCAGAACCAAGGAAGAATCCACTCCCTCAAGATGACACAAGTCACTTTGTTTTGTAAAAAAAGATATATTATTGGTTGATTCTCAATTATAATGAATAATGCCCCTTTAAATAGGTGGCTAACCATAATTCTACCTAAATATAATAAAACCCTAGTAAAATAAACCCAATAACATATAAAATACTTTAAAATTTCGTGCATGGGCTTTGTAATATAATTAAAGTTTAGCCCAACACTTAAATACACATAATATTAAAAAAATATAAAATATAAAAACTATAGGGATACTTTACGTCCTTATTTCGACCATGACGGAATGCGAACTGGACTTTGATGAAAACTTCAAAGTTGTAGATCTATGAGTTTTATTTCCAATGCAACTTGAATCACCAAAATCGGACATCGGACGTGAAAGGTACGTCCAAAATACGAAGACTGCGCAAATCCTGCCACTACTAGTGCACCATTCGAAAATAAAGCCCAAAATCAATCAAGGCAGCCCATGCATGTCCAAGACCCATTCTATTCTTGACATAAACATAAAAAGACTTTCATATAAAGTCTCATATATGGACCAAACTCCAGAACCCAGAGAATCTTCCAAATCCACCAAAATGGCCCAAATACACCAATCTGACAAAACCATGCAATTATCCACAACTTCAAGTTAACTTGGCCCAACAAACACCGCTCATTCTGTATCACATCAAAAATGAATTATACTTCTTGAACACTCGATATCAGATATGATTCTCATTTATGTAATAATATGCAGAATCTGATAGGAAGTTGAAGATTGTAAAAAGGGGACGTTGACATGCGACTTGGAAATGGAAAAAAGATAACAATATTGTGCATAGTGACCAAACGACATAATTCTACATAATTAGATCATTCAATTTATGTACTTAGCTTATCTAAGAACATAAATTCCGTTTCATTTTTTTTTAAAAAAAAAATTTTATTAATCCAAATGTTGAAAGAAAGTTTTGGTGATGATTGAAATGATGGAGAAAGAAGAAAGTATTTTGTCTAATATAAATTTTTATTGAGTTTTTGCTTCAAACAAGGGTGGCAGAAAAGTTCGGGAGTCTGGGCCAGGTCCTATAATGAAAGCTCGGCTCGGGCCCATTTTTGGCCCAGGCCGGCCCGATCCGAGCCAAAACAACAAAAAAAAACATATATAATTTATATATATATATAATATGTTTATAGTATTTTTATTTGTTTGTAGCATTTAAATTGTTAATTTATCGATGAATTGTGTGATTTATTTGTGAATTGTCTTTACATATAGTGTGAATATATTTTGTATTTGTATGTTTTTTACTTTTTTTAATTTTTTTTTAAAAATTTGGGCCAGAAAAAAGCCCTGGCCCGAGCCCAACCTGGCCCGGAAGACACCCGGGCCCAGTTTATTTTTTCGCAAGGCTTGGGCGGGCTTATTAGAGTCTGAATCCGGCCCGGCCCATTGCCACCCTTAGCTTCAAAAATAGTTAATTTGTATAAAATAACAATAAAAAAAAATCAATTTGCAATTAATGAATATCACATTGTGCCCACTCAACTAATAAGAGCCTGGTCAATGCAAAATAATTTTTTATGTTATTCATTATATGAATATTACATTGTGCCCACTCAACTAATAAGAGCCCGATCAATATAAAATAATTTTTTATGTTATATGTATGTTTATAACAATAAAAAAAAAAACCAATTACAAAAATAAGAGCCCGGTCAATGCAAAATAATTTTTTATGTTATAAGTTTGAACCCGGCCCGGTCCGGCCCGTTGCCGCTTCAAAAATAGTTAATTTGTATAAAATAACAATAAAAAAAAAATCAATTTGCAATTAAACACTTAGGAGGGTGTATTCAATTGAGATTTTAAAATACTATTTATTAATAAATAAGTCATGTAGATTTTAAAAGACATTTAAAGATTATAATAGACATTTAAAGAATGTAATGACTTACAAGATTTTATGAAATTTCTTTTAATCAAGATTTTTTACATATTATATTTTAAAAGATTTATTTCATAAGAATTTATAAGATTTGAAATGATCGTTATAGTTTTTTTTTCCTTTTTTAGAACCGATATTATATGGAATGGAACCATAAATTAAAAAAGTTAATGAAAGTCAATTGGTTCAAAATGTCAGAATGTCATTTCTCTGACCTATGAATATTTTATGAGTTTCTATGACAGAATGTCATTTCTCTGACCTAGGAAGAAAAGATAACACTTCGGCATCAATGATCTTAATAATTGATAAATAATTTTTTCCTTAAATTTGGGGTTTTTTTTAAAAAATAAAATACAAGTAGCGAGAAAATGAGGAAAAAAAATCTTTGTTGTGCTAAATTCATTTTGTACATTATTATCCATCCGAATAAAAAAGTTCTGTTGGCCTCAAAGAAAATCTAGGAAATTATTTTTAAATGTGATAGAATTTTCCTCATCGAAAATGAAATTCATTAAGAAAAATAGTTGGAGAAAGGACATTACCAGTTGCATTAAAAGAAAGTCATATTGTTTTATTTGAAAGAAAAAAGAAGAAATTACTAATAAGCAAATAATTTGTTCACGAAGAACTAACATGTATGTTCATCTTCTATTTTCTAACACTCAAAAAAATCTTATATAAAAAGTCTCATGAGTTAAAGTGAGATTTTTTTTTTTATAGAGTTTGATATTTATAATTTTCACTAAAAAGTCCAACAAAATCATACACATAAAAAAATCCTTCAAAATAATTATGTTTTTCAATACCATAAGACTTTCTATTACTTGTTTAAAATCCTGATTGAATATCACTAGATTTGGATACACTCTTTAAAAAAATCCTAATAGTATTAATGAAATACCACAAGACTTTTTAGATTATTTAAAAATCTTAATTGAATACCACAAGACTTATTTAACACAAAAAGGTCTTTTAAAATCTCAATTGAATACACCCCCTTACTGGATTATTTTTTAAATTTCTTAAAACTATTATTTTTATTTATTATTTTTTTATTTTTTTTAAACTTTAGAAAACCACCATCATGTTATCCAATTCAAATTTAACCGCAGTAGGTAAATTCCGGACTATCCAGAAACTCAAAATCTGCTCAAGTCATTTTACCCGATTAGGGGGCTAAATTTCTGAAAACGTAGATACGTCACAGGGCTAGAACGTGGCTGAGAGTAATTTGAGCCCTAACAAAACGGAGACGAACGAATCCAACAAAAATACGCAAGTCATAGTTAGTTGTAAACTAAAGAGACGTTACATAAACCATAGCCATGACTCTTGTTTCTGCCGGCGGTTACCCACTCGGTTTCTTGCCACGTACGTCAAAACCAAGGGCTAATAAATCAACTCCATCTGTATCCTGCGCGATCATCAACTCCATATGTCTGAAGTGACACTTCTATCTTGACATCACACCCAGTACACTACGATTCCTGATAAACCCAGAAGTGGTGAACACAGAACCGGTTAAAGCCCCCAACCACCAAAACCAAAGTTTACCGATTGTCGCAAGTACTAGCGATGTAAGTCTCAGGTTAAGACCATATACACCTACCCTGATGCGGCCTCCCATAGACACGCAGACATACTACCAATGGGATTCCGCGGGGTCTATCCAGAGCGGAGCTGTTTTCCGTACCATTGGTAAAACACAACCTCCTATCGCACTTGCATAAGTATCCTATACTTAAATATATGAGAACTATGCCGTTGTGCCCACACAACGTGCAAGTGCAATACTAGTCTATTCCGCATTATCGATGTCCGATCTCGATAATACTCCGACTAGGGATATTTAATGATTAAACCTTTATGTATTGATACTGTCTCATATCATCTCAATACGGAACTAATCATATGGACTTTCGCCATTTATATATCAAAGTAAATAAATTACAAAACGGCAAAAGGTAATTTCATTATCACATAGTTAATTTTGTACAATAATACAATATCATTTACAAAACAGTGACGCTATGGGTCATAATGTCTAACATATACCTGCTGGTCAGATTCGGCAACTCAAAGGGAAGGGCATGAAAAATTTTCAAGTCTGATCCGTATGCCTAAGCCGCTTCCGCTGCGCGAGGAAAACATTTCCTACAATTAGCATCTAGAGCGAGGTTGAAAAGTGTTCTCAACCCTTCTCTTTTTCGTTTAAAGTTTCTGTTTTTAATATATTTATATGAGTTATAAATATGATATGCATGTTTAGTTGAGTGGGCAAAATGTAATTTTTTTTTTTTTTTTATTTCATGTGGTGAATGGATTTTGCATTGGTCGTAAATTTTTCCGGCTCTTATTTTTATAGTTGGTTTTGTTTTTGGGATGTAAGGCCATAAGACTATTGTTTACATTTGTTGTAATTTTATTTTCAATGTAAAAATTTCAATTTTTGTAATTTGGAGCGCCGAAGTCTCAAAAGGAGCCAACACAACTTTGAAGCGGGATTTGAAGACCAAGGGATGCCTTGGTGAATCTTATGTACTAATTAGATTAGTATAGAAAAAAATAAGAGCCCGGTCCATGCAAAATAATTTTTTATGTTATATGTATGTTTATAACAATAAAAAACCAACTATAAAAATAAGAGCCGGAAAAATTTACGACCAATGCAAAATTAATTCATCACATGAAATAACAAAAAACATTCATCATATGGATATTACATTGTGCCTACTCAACTAATAAGAGCTCGGTCAATGTAAAATAATTTTTTTTTATGTTATATGTATGTTTATAACAATAAAAAAAACCAACTACAAAAATAAGAGTCTGGTCAATGCAAAATAATTTTTTATGTTATAAGTTTGAACCCGGCCCGGCCCGTTGCCGCTTCGAAAATAGTTAATTTGTATAAAATAACAATAAAAAAAATCAATTTGCAATTAAACACTTAATGGATTATTTTTTAAATTTCTTAAAACTATTATTTTTATTTATTATTTATTCATTTTTTTTAAACTTTAGAAAACCACCGTCATATTATCCAATTCAAATTTAACCGCAGTAGGTAAATTCCGGACTATCCAGAAACTCAAAATCTGCTTAAGTCATTTTACCCGATTAGGGGGCTAAATTTCTGAAAACGCAGATACGTCACAGGGCTAGAACGTGGCTGAGAGTAATTTGGGCCCTAACAAAACGGAGAGGAACGAATCCAACAAAAATACGCAAGTCATAGTTAGTTGTAAACTAAAGACGTTTCATAAACCATAGCCATGACTCTTGTTTCTGCCGGCGGTTACCCACTCGGTTTCTTGCCACGTACGTCAAAACCAAAGGCTAATAAATCAACTGCCAAAGCAGCTCTGGTGGAAGCGAGGCCAAGAGCAGTGCCGGCTCCCAGGAAAGTCTCCGGCTCCGGCTCCGGCGCCGTGCAAAAAGTTTTGGTTGGTGGCAGAACGGACGACCTTCAAGCGGAGGCAAAAGCCTTGGCACGTGCAGCAAACGCCTCCATTTACAGCCCCGAGCTTCTTGCTCGCAATTATAGTTCACGGCCCGTTCAGGTTCTCTTTAGCATCATTATTGATTAAATCGTTGTTGCTTGTTTTTGTTTTTTTTGTTTTTAATAAAATTTTTTGTTTCGTCTCTCTGATTAATTGAAATTGATTCAGGTGTTGCGTAGAACCTTGCAAATTTTGATAGCTCTGGGTTCATTTTCCCTAAAATTATTGATAGACCAACGAAATGGAGTGCTTGATCAGAACAAGAGGAAGCGGGCAGTTGAGCTGAGGCGAATCTTTACCCGATTGGGTCCTACTTTTGTCAAATTGGGTCAGGGTTTATCAACCCGACCCGACGTCTGCCCTCCCGAGTATCTCGAGGAGCTCTCTGAGCTTCAGGTATTAATATTTGTAGATGGGAAATTATCAGTTTTCAAAAAATAGTCGAAAGTCGAGTCAAACTCAATAACTTTTAAAATGCGGTATTTTCCACTAGAAGTTTCTAAAACTTCAAACGGGAATTGATAAACAGCTAGTTGCTTCGGGTGAAAAACGATACATTAAAGTCCTTGAGTTTAACTGAATTTTCGCCTATTTTCGGGTGGAAAAATGATAATTTCCCTTTATAGATTGATTTGTTGTGTACAAGTGATTATGCTTGCGAAAAAGTTGAGAACCTTCATTGCTATTATAAATTGAACAGGATGCTTTGCCAACATTCCCAGATGCAGAAGCATTTTCTTGCATTGAGAGAGAATTGGGACTAACACTGGACTCAATCTTCTCTTCCATTTCCCCATCCCCAATTGCCGCGGCCAGTTTAGGCCAAGTTTACAAAGCTCAGCTTAAATACACTGGTCAGATTGTTGCTGTGAAGGTTCAGCGTCCTGGTATTGAAGAAGCCATAGGACTCGACTTTTACCTTATAAGAGGTCTAGGAATTTTCATCAATAAATATGTTGACATAATTACCAGCGATGTCGTTGCCCTTATTGATGAATTTGCAAGCCGAGTTTATCAAGAGCTTAATTATGTGCAGGTTAGTTTCTTCTTAAATTGATTGTTGTTTAGAAGGTAAAGATTCTCCATGCGACTTTGTTTTCAATAAACATATGAATTATTAAAAAGCTGTAACTGCTTTAGTTTCTTCTTAAATTGATTGTTATTTAGAAGGTCAAGATTCTCCATGCGGCATGATTCTTTATTTTCAATAAACATATGAATTATTAAAAAGCTGTAACTGCTGTAATTTGCATAAGATTTGTTTCAGTTTGGATCTTAATTTAACAGGTCCGTGCAGGAGGGACAAAATGCGAGGAGGTTTAAAAAGTTGTATGCTGATAAAGAGGATGTCCTTGTTCCTGATATTTTTTGGGATTATACCAGTGGCAAAGTACTGACAATGGAATGGGTTAATGGAGTCAAGTTAAATGAACAAGATGCCATTGAAAGGCAGGGTTTGAAGGTATTGGATTTGGTGAACACTGGTATCCAGTGTAGTCTCAGACAACTACTTGAGTATGGATATTTTCATGCAGATCCTCATCCTGGTAATCTCCTGGCAACACCTGAAGGAAAGCTTGCTTTTCTTGATTTTGGAATGATGAGTGAGACCCCTGAAGAAGCAAGATTTGCTATTATTGGTCATGTCGTTCACATGGTTAATCGAGATTATGAAGCTATGGCCCGTGACTACTATGCTTTAGATTTCTTATCACCTGATGTAGATGTTTCTCCAATTGTACCGGCACTTCGGAACTTCTTTGATGATGCTCTCAATTCCTCTGTGAGCGAGCTAAATTTCAAAACAATTGTTGATGGTCTTGGTGCTGTTTTATATCAATATCCATTTAATGGTGAGTTTTTAATTTTTTGTTATTGAATTTTGAGCCTTATTCTGAAAGTTTGTGAACCGATGTTTCTTTACCGTAGTAGCTGCTTGTGAAATATAATTGTTTCTTGTTTGTATTTATCAGAATTCCATGTCCTACCTTTTATCTATCTTTAACCCTTGATAATTATTTTGTTTCCTAGCTTTTATTTTATTTTAATTATTTTTGCGTGTGTTGGTAAGCTGGAGGTTGGAGGAAATGTTGTCTATCAATTGCACACCTCTTTCTTTAACTTAAGAATATTATAGCTGTTTTATTGTATACTATGTTCTTATGGAGTCTGTTGTTTGGCTTGTGTACTTTCTTGCAGTCCCAGCATATTATGCACTAATATTGAGATCGCTTACTGTACTAGAAGGTTTAGCTCTCTATGCTGATCCCAATTTCAAGGTGTTGGCTGCTTCATATCCATATTTTGCTAAGAGGCTTCTCACAGATCCAAATCCATATCTCAGAGATGCTCTTATTGAGTTGCTTTTCAAGGATGGTAGATTTAGGCATGTGCTTTGCTAAAATATTACTATTAACTTTGTAAATTTTCAGTTTGCCTTATGAGACATTTCCATCTGGGGCTGTCAGTCCATTTGAAGTACTCAAAGTACTCTTAACTTTGGTTTGATGCAGGTGGAATAGGCTTGAAAACCTACTTGTTCAGGGAAGAAAAGATAGAGATTTCTCTGCAAAAGATGCTTTACAACCCGTTCTGAAGCTTTTATTGGATCCAGAGGGTGAAGAGCTGAGGTCTTTAGTTATTAAGGAGTCTGTCCGCGTAACTGAAGCTATTGTTCTGGGAACCATTGTTGATACATACAATTTTATTCCTGATTTTATGCGGAATCTAGTTTTCACTGGCAATACAAGGGGACCTCTTGTGATGAGTGATACTGAATTGGAAAGCATGACAAATCTTCGGGATCAAGTTTTTAGGATATGGGGGCTTTTACGATCGTCTGAAAACTTTGATCCGACCTTATTGCAGCCTATATTACAGGTAAGACCCATTCTTGTTTGTCGGTGAGTGATACTGAATTGGAACTACTGTTGGTACATACAATTTTTGTTGTTCTTTCAACCAGTTTCTGAATGGAATACTGTTTGAATATGACACTAGGTTTATCAATGAAAAAATTATTTATATATCTCTTATTTTAATAACCTTAGCTGCACGCATAATCAAGGTTTATAATTGTAGAAGTAGAAGTTCAGATTGAACACACTCTCTCTCTCCTGGTTGAATCTGTGGCGTGACAGTCTTTACATTTAATTAAACAACCTGTTCACATGTATTCTCCTAAATTGTTCATTTAGCTTTCAGGGAAGCAAGAGGCTAAAAGAAGTTACCCTGAATTTTTATTTTCAGTATTAACTAGAATTGACAGATAAAACACATTGCTAATAGCAAAAATCTAACCGAGCAGGTTCTTCAACAACCCGAGGGACGTAGTCTAGGAGGTCGCGTTATGGGTGGGATCACACGACGTCTCGCAGCACGACTATTGCAACAAGTTCTCCGAATTCCAGCTACAGGTTCTGCTTCAATCTAATACATGTATGTCATATACTTGATAATTTGCTTATAGCAATTCCTTACGATTCTTTGTTCCAGTAAATGTGTAATAGAAAACAATTGAAAGATATATATAATATCCAAACAAAGATGATACAAATTTCGATGTTAGATGGGCGACTCTAAGAAACCTTTTCCCTTATTATTAGTTTTTCAGAAGGCTAACAAAATTGCAGAACTTAGTTAAATTATTTATACTTTAAGATCATCATGGATTTTTACAGATCCAGTACATTTACATTTCAGGAAGTATTTGAAATGAGTTATTGCTGTTTATATATATATATAGACACACACACAAGTATACATACTTGGTGGAGGGGGTGGGATGCTAGCGTTCTGGGTGGATGTGGGTGTGTTTTTGGGGGAGTAAGGTACGGCCTTTAAAGTGTTGATCCTTTTTTTTTTTTTTTTTTTTTTTTGGTAATAACGACTACATGATTATAATCCAAATATCAGTCAATGCTGTAGTAAATAAATTATTCGCCCATGTATTTGGTATGTAGCTCTTTCTTTCTTCAACCTTGCATTTTCATTTCTAAGGACTTGACATGTAATAGCGCTGAGAATTGGCATGTTGCAAATCTGCCCCAACAAGCTAGCGGATTATTTCTGTGTGAGAATATTTACATATGATTTTTAAGAAGGACAATTATTTTTTGAATGGTATATAAATTTACATTAAATCACTCACTAACCCTTCCGTGAGTGAGAATAGAACCCAAATGAGATATAGTAACCCTTAAGCTGTTGAGCTAAAGGTTAAGTGAAATCATTCTCTTGTATTGTGCCAAGAGATTTTACTTATTGAACCAACTAGCGTTTTAAATGTTTGCCATTTCGCATTTAGCCACTATTAGAGGAGAGGACTTTTAGCCTGGAAGGTAGTCAAAAGTTGTTTTCCAAGAGGTTGACATTTTTTCTACAAGTATTGTCCCGAATGTCAATTCATAGTTTGATCTGTAATGTGCTTTATAAAGTATTACAGTGAGTGAGTATTCTACTCAACTAAAGCATGTTGCTTTTTCTATATGGGGTGTGTGATAAAGACTTTGACAGTACTAAAAGTTTTGCCTTCCAAAAATTTATTCTTAGGGAGATACTTCTACTCAAGTTAAAGACAATTATTGTCCCCATCCTGTTTCAAGAAAGAAGGATGAGATATATGCTAAAACATTATCTTTTCTTGCTGTAGGTTCAAAAGATGGGTTATTAATATCTTCATATCTTATGCATCTTTTGTACAAGTGAACTATATTTTTGTTATTGATTGTTTTAAATTTTTAATAGTAAATTCATGTTGTTGAGGACAAAATTATAGTTTATTTAAATAACACTTCTAATTGTGTGATTGGATGGCTTCAAATACGAGTGCAAACTTTCTTAGGCCATGATGGGGACTATCCCTAAGTGATGTTACTTAGAAAAAGGCTACTGTAACTAGGATACTGGAATAGATTCGCTTGGCTGGCGCTTGGGCGGGTTGAACTACCAAAACACCTAGCCCCACCTATCGTCTTTGACAGCGTAGAAGACAAGTGCAAACCTTCTTAGGCCATGATGGGACAGTATCACTAAATCATATTATACAGAGAAGTTACTTACAAGAAGGATACTGCAACTAGGTTACTAAAATAGATTTGTTGTGCATATATTGCTGTGTTACATTTTTTGTATCATATACCACTGAAATCTTATTCGCAAAAGTGAAACAAATATGAAGCTCCACCGGTCTGGAGTGATTGCATCCACATGTTTGTGTAAAGGTCTCTCTCTATCTATAATTGTTTTGGTTGATATTATTTTGGTGCACATTGGATCTTCTGCAGTATGAATCTTCTCACTGGAAATGATTGGAATTTTTTAATTTTATCCTTTCTAGTGGGCCACAGTTCCTTTCACTGTTAAACCTTAGTTCCTTTCGTTTTCCTTTCTGCTTGCAGTCAGAATATTTAATAATATGACCAGTTTATTAGTATACGTGGCACATAGGGTGGGCAGAAAAACGGAGAACCAAGCCGAACCGACCGGTTTAATTGTATCTGTTTTTGGTTTGGTTTTTAGGTTCCAGAAATTACCCACCCTACCCTTAAAGTGTCATCCTTCCCCCAGTTTATTAAAGAGGTGCACGTTTTAAACTGGGCTAGAGATTGAGTATAGCTGTATTGGCTTTTTTGCCTACTATGTACAAGAACCACATTGGTTTTTACACTAAGGAAGTTGCATCTAAGAGTGACAAAATTAATTGACAAAATTAATTGACGAATCGAATTTGTATCGAATCCTAAAAGAATCGAATCAAAATGTGATGGATTCATATCGGGATTCGTATTCGATTCGTTTATTAACGAATCAAATACGAATATTCGTTTAGTCATGATATTATTCAATAACATAATTTATCATAATTTATTTACATTAATTGTTCATAAATATATACATATACATATGAATATGTAATTAATGTGTTTAATAAAAGTATCTCACTAAATATTGACGATATTATTTTTTCTATGATAATTAGTCATAATTTCTCGAATCTTAATTGAAAAATAACAATAACTAGTAAAAGAAAATAATAAAACGAATTCTAAACGAATAAACGAATCAATGAGTTTAAATTCGTATTCGATTATAAACGAATTGAATCAAATTGACCAATTTATTAAACGAATCAATTTTTTCAAACCCGTATTCGTTTTAAAGCGAATCGAATCGAACAAATAAACGAATCTCAACCCAAATTGCCATCCGTAGTTGCATCCAAAACAGATTTTGCCTCTGGTTTGGGTGTTTCAGGCTGTCAAGGTCACCACATGCATTGCAGTTCTCACAATTTAGCCATAAATGAAATGAGAAATTTGTCCATAAAAGGAACTATCCCTTAGCTTTCCACAGACCAAACTCAATTATCTGAGAATGCTATTTACATCAACTGGAAAAGACAGATACATAGAATGACCTTATTTCTCAACAAAGTAAACATACTAGATATATAATGGAAGGTCAACCTCCTCCTTCGCTTTCTATAGCATCTATTCTTCATGATAGAGATACAAGCCAAGACCAAACCGAGCACACGCTTTGCAGAAAGCTATTTCTTCAGCGGCAGCAACTGGATCTACAATGTGACTGTCGCTGCTGGATGATACCGTCCCAGTTGCCTCGCGGTGTGCCTACATCAGTGACAAATCCATCCACGATTAACACAAAACAAAAACAATTAAGTTCAGATTTTTCTCTTTTGTTGACATCAAACTCTTACCACTGAAATAGATGCATCATCAAAGAATAGCAACTATTGAGGTGAGATGTCAGACAAAATTTCTCAAAGATTGCAAGGGCTTTTCTGTCAATTGGATATTAAAATTTACCAGATGCATTTACAGACAGAGATGGAGTGACCATTATGTTCACATAATTGCAGCAGTTTCTTCCAAGAGTAAGACAACACCATCTAAATGCTATGTATCTTTTTCTTTGGCAGATGGAAAATGGACTTCACAAATTAGAAATATTTTACATTTATGGAAGAAAAACAAGTGTATTTAACATTTGAAACTATTATTTCATATACTGTTACGAACACATGGGGATAATCTTTAAAAATCGGCTTGTAAGGAGAAAGTGTCCAAGCCTCCAAGGGTTAATAAACTACAAGCTAAGCCCATACTCAGTCAATGTAGGGACAAATGAACCATAACATTCCATCACGTTATGCAATCCCTGCGTCTACGTAGGCCAACTTTGCACTAGTCTACCTAGTTTCGGCAGAACACTGCAATATGGGCGTTACTTCCCACGCTGCACGATTGCAAATGGGAGGTATGACGTTGGTTCTGATGCTAATTGTTACATGCCCAATTTTGGGAATGCGTAACAGCTTTGTGTAAGATACTAGGGATTCTAAACCTTCTAGCAAGTTGGTTTGAGGTATTCTCGGCCTCCCTGAAACAAAGTCAATTGTAGCTTTAAATTTCCTAATGTCTTATTTTATTGATTGAATAAGTTATGAGAAATGAGATTACGCATTTATATCTTCGTGCACTATATTTTGATTATGTTACAATAAGTTATGAGATATATTTGTTATCAAAATTAGGTAGTTGGTTTAGAATTAATTCTATAAAGAGCTATCCCTTATTTTGTAATTTCTATTTAAATCATTGGCATGAGGGAATTTAAGGTTATAACGTTGTTTTAAGGAGGCCTATGGTTCATTGAATCATCCTATTAGGAGGCTCATGGTTCCTCGAATCATCCTATTAGAAGGTTTAGATCTCTTGAAATATCTTATACAAAGTCGTTACCGGTGTTCTAAAAGACCTAAATCATCCTATTAGGAGGTTTAGATCTCTCAAAATATCCTATAAAAAGTCGTTACCCGTGTTTTAAAAGATGGTTTAGGTCTAGGCGCCTGACCATCCTGATTTAGGATAAAATGGCGACTTAGGCAGGTCGTCGACGGAAAATTCCAAATCTACGACAATTGATGGCCTAGGTCGATGCGTGAACATTGAAAATGGGCTGGCCGGTGAATTCTAATTAAGAAGTGGCGTGTGTTTTGAATGGTGGCCAAAGGTGATGGCGTGTGTAGTTCAAGTGTAGGTGGCCGCCGTCGACAGTGACATGAAACTGTTGAACCCAAATTTCCAAATCCTAACCCCAATTTGCCAACCCTGACCCTAATCAATATCAAATTACCATAACCTAACTCTAATTGACCTCAATTTGTCAAAATCTTATTCCTAAACCTAATTGAACCCAAATTTTTAAACCTAATCAAAGTTTTTTGAAAAACATAAAACCATCTAGCTTGTTCGTCTAGGTGCCGTCTAGAAGGCCTAGGCGCCCCTAGAGTTTTTAGAACCGTGGCCGTTATGAGCTCCCAAAAATGGGCACGTGTATATATTCTAATAGACTATGAGATGCCAATATGGAAAAGCAGTCAATTCCAGATTTTGATTTTCAAAATAAAATCTTATTTTCCCAAAGTAAAATCTCAAGAATACTCTGAGGCTTCCGGACTTCATGGGATGGGAGTCCATAGAGTAACATATAAAGCTCATGCGTCCAACTCAAATTTGCTAAACAAAATAGAGCATGAAATACAGTCTAGTGAATCATCTGAATTTAAAATAGTTAAAATGGCAATTTTGACTCAAGGATGGTACATATGTTTTCAGCTGCGATTAGCATCTAAGTTGTTAGACGATCCGACTAAGGTGGATATTGTGACATCAGTTCGGTTTCGGAACCGAATCGAACCGTTCCCAGAACCGGAACCAAACCTTAAGGTTACGATTTTACGGTTCCATCCGGTTCCAAAACCGGAACCGTGGCCGGGTCTACTTGCCCCTAGGACCAACACAGTGTTTCCCAAAATCACTCTATTTAGATAACCAGTTTCTAGAATGTAGACTGCAAAAGACCAGCAATATTGAAACTGAAGCAAAAACTTTTCATTCCAATTAACACCATATGAATATCAACTAAAGAACTTCATCAACTACGATACGAGAAAATGTTCAAGGAATAATATCTATGAATACCCGAAAGACTCCCAAAAGCGAGTCTTTTAAAACAGCCAGACATGCTTATAGGTTTAAACATTATACTGGAAAAATATAATAAACGAACAAATTTGAAAATTGCAGGCCAAAGTAAAATATATCAAATATAGAATTAAAGTTTGGTAAAAAAAAGAAACAGAGAAAAATACCTCTCCATCAGATCCTCTTAAGGTGACACGGTAAACCACAGTGACACTTCCATTCTCAGAGAATATCACATCACGTACTTCTCCACACCAACCTGCCAAGGGATCATAATCATAAATTTCTGTTTAAAGGTCCATTACATATTGTTGCTAACTACAGCTCTAAAGTGTTTAGTACACAAATATAATTTACAAATCAAGGTAATTTTATAAACCTATACTGCTTTGCTAACTCCGCATATGATGTGCTTAAGTTGGAATATCATTTCACAGCCCGTTCCAAGCCCGGACAAATGAGGACAGTTGCGTTAGATCTCGAATTTTTATGACATGAATTCTCAACAAAATTCGCTAATCAAATAGAGCACAATGGCGTCAAATGATAGCCAACCCCACCTAGCGGGAAAAAAAGGTTTTGTTTGGTTTGATATACTGCCCTTGCTTCTTTTTTTTTTTTTTTAATATATATATATCATTTAAGACATTTTACAAAATAAGAGCTGCCATTTTTTAAAAATTTAAAACAAAAAAATATTAAAAAACACAAAAATAATGTCTAAACCCAATGATTCAAAGCAAAGATAAATGATCATCGAATAAGGAAATACCATTTCAATTGTCTAAACAATTCGATCACAATGAAAAATCCAAAAATCGATTCCATTTAAAAAAAAAAAAGACAAAAATGAAAACGGAGGCTAATTTTCTTGAAAAATAAAAAAATAAAAAGGATAATTAATTGATAAATTAAGTTGAGGGATGGCTCACAAACCAGGGGCATAGAAACTCAACATCCTGTTTGCATGATACCTGCAAACAAAAAACAAACAAACAAACAAACAGATCAGATCAAATGAACAACTGAAAAATCAATAAAAATAAAAATAAAAATAAAAATATAATACCAGGAAATGAAAGTGGATGAAGAATTAAGAGAAGTGATGATGTTATCGGGAATCTTCTTGTTGAGATCACGAAGGATCTCAACGAGTGGGCGAGTCATGTACGATGAGTTTGCCGATGAGAACGAATTCTCCAGCGGCACCACATAATTTGAATTCGGCACTCCTTTCTTCTTATCATTGTTATTGGTACCATTATTATTATTGCTGCTGCAATAAGCACGGCCGACGGATCCGATTCTCTGGCTGAGTCGCAACTCGTTCTTGTTATTGTTACTGCTCCAATACCCACATGATGATTTTGGAAGCAACATATTGGCAGCTGTGTTGCTTAGCAATGCCATGTTTACTACTAGATTTGCTGCCTCTCTCTTTTGCCGCTGCAGTTGTAATGACACGCCTGTAACACCAACTACTCCATTTTTGACCTCTGGCTCTACCTACTCAAATTATAAATTGAGTATTTTTCAAAAACCTCCCCGAGGTATGATATATTTGCAAGTAGATGGGATTGATGGCCTAATTGGTAATTTTGTCCCCTAACGTTGTTGTTGATGGTGGTTTTTCACCCTGTGGGAGTTTAAATCTCGATGAAGGGTAAGTTGGGGATCATACTTGACCAAGAGAATGAATGGGCCTCAGAGAGGCCGATGTCAGATAAGGGACCCAAGCCCATTGTACCACAGTCAACTGAGAGCAATACCGGCTGATGGATAGGATATGTTGGGATACCGACCCGACCTGCAGAAAAGATAGCAGATCCAGCAACACTTGAATATTTGCGGAAGCCAACCTGAGGTGGTCCGCGGTTACCGACCCAACTTGTTCAAGAAGTAAGGAAAAGTTGACCTAGCACCATTCACCTCGGCGTGCCGACCCGGGGGCCGAGTATAAGGTTACAGTACCTTGTGATTGCATATGAATGACATAAACCCTACATAAAAATTTGAGCTTCTAGAAGACTGATGTGACAGGAGTAGGTTAGAGACTTTCCTTTGGAAGTGACTCTGATGGATGAAACAATGCCAGAATGGTTGAATTACACGCTGTCACGTGGG
>SKCR01033681.1:0-126263 GCA_019454045.1 Zanthoxylum bungeanum
TTTGGTTAATGTTTTAATAAATGAGTCCACTCTTTTTGAGAAGTAAAAGTTATTTCTTTTATATTAATTGATTCACCACACATTATTGTATATATTTCACGTGTCAAAATTCATGGGACTTCTTAATTGTTTGTTAACCAAAATCAAAACGCAGCGTTTTTTTTCTCTGTTTTCTGCCCAGCTTCAGCTTTCAACCTTTCATTACTCGTCAGACTAAGTCCTCATGTGTGCAAGTCACGTGACTCACTTATTCTGACCAAGTCAATGTTCTGTTAAAGACAGTTAGAATTCAAATAGAATTTATAATTAGCAGTAATGATGAAGAAACAGAATAGTGTGGTATTATCACAAGAAGCAATATCTGTATAAATGGCTATCATCAAAACTTAATTTAATATGGAAAAAAGACTACGGCACTGCATTCTCCAAACAAATAGCGGCAAGCAAGTTTAAACTATTGCTAAAGAATGTCAAGTTGAGTAGGGACGAGAAAATTCACAAAAATAATTGCAAACGTTTTCCTATTTCTAGTTGTTTCTAATCTTGAAAAGTCCACCAAAACTACAAAATTCCAAACCACGATGTCAATAAAGAGACTTTTTACAAAAGTTGCAAAACTTCTGTTTTCATAAAATGATTGAATCAAATCTCCATACATTTACAGCTTTAAAAATGGAGAATCTTCCTTGCTTGTACATCTTTAGTTCTCTGATCTTTTTCTTGAGCATTAAGCTGTCATTAGCAGCTGATACAATAACTCCAACAACAATAATCCGCGATGGTGAGAAGTTAGTTTCGTCGTCTCAAAGGTTTGAGCTAGGCTTCTTCTCTCCCGGAAAATCAAAGTACAGGTATCTGGGAATATGGTACAAGCAGATTCCTGAAACAGCTTTGTGGGTTGCAAATAGACAGAATCCTATCTTTGATCAAGACGCGGTATTAACCATTAGCAGAGATGGAGATCTTGTTCTTCTCTACCAAGAAAATGCCACTATCTGGTCTTCAAACATGTCTGCAAAAGCAGTAAATCCAGTGGCACAACTCTTGGATACTGGAAATCTTGTTATTAGGGGTAATTCTAGCAGTAATACTTCGGAAAGCTATCTGTGGCAGAGCTTTGACTACCCATCAGACAGTCTGTTACAAGGCATGAAGCTAGGCTGGGACTTCAAGAATGGTCTGGAACGTTATCTAACTTCCTGGAAAAGTGCTGATGATCCATCCCCTGGAAACTTTACTGAGAGACTTGACATTAACGTGTTACCTAAAATATGTGTTTACAAAGGATCTGCATTATATAGCTGTTCTGGACCATGGAATGGATTTGCCTTTGGAGGAATTGCTTCAAATACAACTTATCTTTTTCAACCAACTGTGGTGCAGAATGAGGATGAGGTCTATTACAGCTATGAATCGTACAGCAATCCAATCATAATGATATTAAGAATCAACCCATTAGGTCAGACCCAGCGTCTAATATGGCATGACACGAACCCTGGGTGGAAAATTTTTTCCAAAGCACCAGAATATTCATGTCAAATTTTTGGGCATTGTGCTCCTAATAGTATTTGCAACTACGACCAGACACCTAACTGTAACTGTTTGGAGGGATTCAAGCCCAAATCCCAGCACAACCAGACTTGGCCTATAACATGTGTGAGAAGGCGTTCATTAGATTGCGAAAGTGGAGACAGGTTTATAAGGCTTGATGATATTAGACTACCTGAGCTACACGGGGTTTCGCTAAATGAGAGTATGAATATGAAGGAATGTGAGGCTGAGTGCATGAAGAACTGTACTTGTAGAGCTTATGCTAATTCCAAAGTAACAGATGGAGGCAGTGGCTGTTTGATGTGGCTTGGGGACTTGATTGATATAAGAAAGACCATTGGAAACACCAGCGGAGTGTCTGTCTACATACGAGTACCAGCTTCGAAACCAGGTACAATTATCGAATTATTGAAGTTGATGTTGCAAAACGTTTCACTTATTTGTGATAGTAAATCTTCATCCTAAAAGCTGTTACTCTGCTTGTTGAATCAACACTCATTTAAGCATTGATGCTTCAGGAATTGAATACTAAAAATCAAGGCGAGCCAAACAAACATACACATACAAATCAAGGCGCGCCAAAATTTTTGGAAAATAAATCTAGGAATCTATTTACTCTCCACTTTAATTGATAACATAAGTGTTTTTGGATGTAGGACACAAGAAGCTACTGTGGTTAGTAGTAATAGTTGTTCTTCCCATGGTACTTCTTTCTTTTTACCTATTACGTCGGTGGATGAGAAAGCACAAAGAGAAAGGTCTCTTTCTTTTTCCTCCCAAGTCACTCTTTTATGTTTGTATGAATAAGGCGTCTGGCAGAACAGTATGTGTACTCACAATGTCGAAAGTTACTATATTACAGAAACAAAGAATATGGAAACAAACCTGGATCTGTTACTATTTGACATAAATATTGGAATTAGAACAAAATCAAATGAATTGTGCGAAGGAGATAGGGATGCAAAAGGAAAGAGCAAGGATTCTCGGTTGCCATTATTCAGCTTGGCTAGTGTATCTGTTGCTACAGAGAACTTCTCTACTCAATGTAAGCTTGGAGAAGGTGGCTTTGGACCTGTTTACAAGGTATAATTCTTGGTACCTCAGCTGTGTATAAATGAAATATACTCTTTGGTACGAACTATTGACAAAATTGTTAATGCAGGGTCGATTACTTAATAGACAAGAAGTTGCAGTTAAAAGGCTCTCAAGTCACTCAGGACAAGGACTAAAGGAGTTTAAAAATGAGTTGATGCTTATAGCAAAACTCCAACACAGAAACCTTGTCAGACTATTGGGTTGCTGTATAGAAGAATGCGAAAAGATTTTGATATATGAGTACATGCCTAACAAAAGCTTGGATGTCTTCCTTTTTGGTAAATGATATATCATCCACTAGAATTGATATTTTTCTCTAACTTGCAATGCTATGTCAAATTTTTATAACAAGCTTTTATTTTAACATGTTTCATTTATGTTTGTCAATGTTCCTTATATAATATTCTGATATTGCCATAGATCCAACAAAAAAGCATTTGTTAGATTGGCAAGCACGTGTTAGAATCATTGAAGGCATTGCTCAAGGGCTTTTATATCTTCATCAATATTCTAGACTGAGAATTATTCATAGGGATCTCAAGGCAAGTAATATTCTCTTAGATAGTGATATGAACCCCAAAATATCGGACTTTGGCATGGCAAGTATGTTAGGTGGTGATGAGTTGGATGGAAATACTAGAAGGATTGTTGGTACTTAGTAAGTAAATTTCAATTCCTGAAAAAAGGTTATTTGTTTGTCCTGTTTTTGTATATCCTTTCAAGATAGTTGATTATTTATTGAAACAATGTAATTTCAGTGGTTATATGTCACCTGAGTATGCCTTGAAAGGCCTCTTCTCTATCAAATCAGATGTGTTTAGCTTTGGGGTATTGATGTTGGAAACATTAAGTAGCAAGAAGAACACAGGCGTCTACAATACTGAATCATTTAATCTTCTTGGATATGTATGTGACAAATTTTTTTTTCGCTTTTATCAGTAGAAGTAATATGAGCATTCACTGTTGATCTTTCAATTAACATTTTGAATATTTTGTTTTTCTTCAGGCTTGGGATCTATGGAAAGATGACAGAGTTCATGAATTGATGGATCCACAATTGCTAGATGAAGTATCATATCCTATACTGACGAGGTACATTAAGGTGGCTTTTCTCTGTGTTGAAGAGAGTGCAAAAGATAGACCAACCATGTCGGATGTTGTCTCAATGATTACTAATGAACTATTTAATTTACCTTCTCCCAAAAAACCTGCATTTTCAAAAGGTAAAAATTTGAAAAATTCATCTCATTCCAATAGTGGGACATCTGAAGCTTGTTCAGTGAATAACGTAACTATTTCATTAATCAATCCCCGGTAGACATTTGGGCATCAGTTATATTCATTAGTTTGAAATCTCTGTTGTCTTTAGTTGTAAACTTACTATATAGCAGTATATCTGTTTTGTTGATGATTTTAATGCTATTTCCATTAAAAGTATCTGACTAATTTTGAAGCCACATTGTCTTTTACTGGGTATTTGAAGCCAACATTCCAGTCTTTAACACAGTTAATAATCAGGGATTTATATCAGTTGCAAGAGAAACATGGTGTCTCTAAAGTATGTCAGTTGTGGGGAAGGGACGCTGGACGACAAACACTATTTTTTAAATTAAATGAAAAAAGGCTTGACCGTTAAAAATTGTTATTTAAGAGGATTTATGATCGTTTTTGTATTTGTAATCATAGATATAGTAACATCTTATGATAAATAAAAATTTATCACAACACGTGATAGAATTTACTCGTCATGAGCTTGTCATCAGTCTATCATAGTTCATTTGGTGAGAAATATAGTTCAAATTAATATTATGTCACAAGATGTGATAACTATCAAGAATTTTTATTTTCTAAAAATATATTTATATTATAGAAAAAATTACAATTCTAATTAAATCATAAATTCATAACATAAAATAAGTATTGCAAATCCATTAACATTATATAATTATATACATCAATGAAGATACAAGTACTTGAACATTCATCAATGATCGAAATATCTTCAAATTCACTCAATACAAAACCGATCCAAATATAGTATCAAACATGTTTCAATACAAATTACAATGTTAAATCCATCAATAATACAAATATATTATAATAAAAGCATTTCCACAACAAAATCGCTTTCCTTAAACTTGGTCTAAGCCTCCTTAGTTTTGCCACATCAAACTAACAAGATACATAAAAAAAAAAAAAAAAGGAAAAGGTTCATTATTCAACCAAATAACAAGTGTTGAGTGTGAATCAATAATCTCTTCAGGGGGTGCATTTGTAAGCTTTCCAGAGATATAGGTTTAAGACGTAATGAATAAGTGTGATAAGGGTATTATGGATGAAGCTTAATAAGTTTGGTGCAAGATTGTAATTCAGTTGGAAGTTCGAAGTTAGAGCGGGAAAAGCTATTAAAGGTATTGGACAATTATGACCCATAACATCACTATTTGTACAGATCATGATGTTGTTGTACAAATTAACTATGTGATAAAAGAAATTGTCCTTTTATCATTTGTAATTAGATTACCAAGATGTATAAATGATGAAATGTCCATATGATTAGTTCCGGATTGAGATGATATGAGACAGTATCAATCCACGAAGGTTTAATCATTAAATATCCATAGTCAGAGTATTATCGAGATTGGACATCGATAATGCGTAAAAGACTAGTATTACACTTGTGCGCGTTGTGGGAGCATAACGGCAAAGTTCTCATATATTTGGGTATAGGATACTCATGCAAGTGTAATAGGAGGTTGTGTTTACCGATGGTACAGAAACAGTTTCGCTCTGGATAGACCCATCGGAATTCCATTGGTAGTATGACTATGTGTCTATGGAAATCCGAATCAGGGTAGGTGTATTTGGTCTTAACCTGAGACTTGCACCGCTAATACTTGCGACAATCAATATACTTTGGTTTTGGTCATCCAGGGCTTTAACAGGTTCTGTGTACGCCTCTTCTGGGTATATTGAGAATCGTAGTGTATGGGTGTGATGTCGAGATGGAAGTATCACTCCAGTCATAGTGGAGATGATGATCACGTAGGATACGAAACTTGTTCTCTTATATGCTGCAGCTATCGGGATATTATGACTAGGTCATGTTTATCCGATTATAGAGACTAGTTACCAGAGATCCGATATGTGATTCGTACGGGGCAGACACAATTCCAGCCCCAGGCCTAGCACGTGACATCCGATACTGGATCGTAATACGCAATACTACGTATACTACGCCTGATATAGATCACATATTCCAGTAAGAATATTTCTGAAGAATTGGGAAGGCACGGTGCTTTGCTAGAAGCCAACCATGTCTTGTAAATCGGTAAAAACGTAGTACTAGGTACGTACGTGTTCGGATAGTCCGACGACCGGATTTACTGCCAACATATTCGGGGATCTCATGGGTCGCTTCCCGAAGATTCACTGATGACGTATGACTCGCATTTTATTAATATGGGATTAATTAGTAAAGAGAGAAAATTAATATGGGATTAATTACGGAGATATTTTATCTGGGATAAAATATTAATTAAAGAGATAGAACTGGTAATTTGGAATTGATCGATAAAATAATATATTCGATATATTTTACGAAATTGGATTTCGACGGGGAATTAAAATTAGATTTTAATTCGGGCGAACGAGTTAATTTAGAATTAATTCGTCAGCGACGTGAATAGTAATTTTGCTAGGCAAAATTATTTAATTGAATTTGATATAATTACGTCGCAACGGAAAATTTGCTAATTCTACCAATGGAATTCCGAGGGGTCTATCTAGAGCCAAGCTGTTTCCGTACCATCGGTAAACACAACCTCCTATTACACTTGCATGAGTATCCTATACCCAAATATATGAGAACTATGTCGTTATGCTCCCACAACGCGCACAAGTGTAATACTAGTCTTTTACGCATTATCGATGTCCAATCTCGATAATACTCTGACTATGGATATTTAATGATTAAACCTTCGTGGATTGATACTGTCTCATATCATCTCAATCCGGAACTAATCATATGGACCTTTCATCATTTATACATCTTGGTAATCTAATTACAAATGATAAAAGGACAATTTCCTTTATCACATAGTTAATTTGTACAACAACACCATGATCTGTACAAATAGTGATGCTATGGGCCATAATTGTCCAACAATCTCCCACTTGGCCTATAGCCAATCACTCAAGTGTCCTACACCCGAACTATGTACGGTTCGCTCAAACTTCTGCTGAGAAAAGGCTTTCGTCAGCGGATTTGCATAGTTATCATCTGATGCGATTTATTCGATCATCACATCGCCACGATGTATGATCCGAACGAATCAGATGAATAATTGAAGTATATATCTGGATCGTTGATGAGACCATTAATTCTTTAGCTTGTGTTGTAGCCTAGCTCAGCTGCTAACAGAACTACATCTAATCTAATTAGATTTATTATCGACCCAAATGGCTTCTATTGCTGCCTCAGTTGCGGCAATAACCCGCTTGTGTTGTTTATTCTGTAACAGTATCTTGCTTGGAAGATTTTCAGCTCACTGTTCCGATATTCAAACTGCATAGTACCGTTATTACGACTTATAGTCGTTTTTATCGGTTTGGAAACTTGCAGCAGTGAACCCAGTCACTTCAAGTTCTCCTTCTCCATAGTATAAGACAGCATCCTTAGTTCATCTAAGATACTAGAGGATGTTTCTAACATCAATCCAGTGACTATCACATGGATTGGCCCGATTTTGACTCCATATGCTCAAAGTATATGAGACACCAGGTCGCGTACATTTATTTCAATGTATGAGTTCTCAGAGAGTATTAACAACTTTTAGATCTATCCCAATATATCTTTATTCCTAGAATAAAGGTTGTTTCTCCCAAGAATTCTACGGAGAATTTTCATGAAAGCCAAGCTTTCACCGATTGTATTATGGGAATATCATTTTCAAGAAATGATATATCATCATTGCTTAGGACAATCATTGTCAGTGCGCTCCCACTAACCTCCTTATATACACAAGAATCAATTTCGTTTTGAATTAAATCATATACCGTTATGATTATATCAAAACGATAATTCCAAGAACGCAATGCTTGCTTCAATCCATAAATGGATCGAATAACCTGCAAACCTTGTTTGCTCGTTTTGGTGCTACAAAAACGTCAGGATGTTGTAAACATCCTCCAAAAGGTTTCCGTTAAGGAAAACGGTTTTGGCATTCAGCTGTCACATTTCATAAATGAAACATACAGCATCAGCAAGCATTATCCAAATGGATTTAGCAATGGCAACGGATAAAAGGTTTCTTCGTAATCGACACAATGTTGATAACGATACCTTTTCGCTACAAGCACAGCTTAGTACGTTGGTATGTTGCCATCCATGTATGTCTTCCTTGAAGACTTATATAGTACCAATAGGCACAATGCCTACCGGTACAGCAACTAGTATCCAAACTTAGTTGGTATACATGGAATCCATTTCGAACTTTATGGCATTTTGCCATAATTGGGAGTCGATACCTTGTATCACTTCCTCATACGTAGTCAGTTCGTATTCCTCAATACGATTGACATCTTTATGAGGTGGGATCAGAAACCCATACCTCCCAGGTTGTTTTCCGACTCTCTCTGACTTGTGCGGTTCTTGTGTATTTGAAGATTATTGTTATAATTTCATCATTGATGAACTATTTGTGTTCCATGAGGAATCGGTGCCTGGAACAGTATTACTCCGATTTTCATCGAGTTTTACTTTCCTCCCACTTACCACTGCATATAGATATTCCTCTTAGGAAAACCGCATGGCGAGCAATAATTAAATTGTTCTCTTGTGAGTTGTATAAGTACTATACTTTGGTTTCCCTAGGATAACCTACATGTTAGGCACTTATCCGATTTGGGTTCTAGTTTGGTATCATCCAAACATATGCCCAGCATTCCCAAATTTTCAGGAATGAGAAAACCCAGTTTCTTTCCTGTTCATATCTAATATGAAGTCTGTCAAAAATATTTTTATGGAACCTTATTCAAAATAAGTTCTGCATTGTTTAATGCTTATCCCCAGAAGGAAAATGGTAGCTCAAAGCGACTCATGATTAACCTTATCATGTCTAATAAAATTCGGTTTCTCCGTTCAGACACACCGTAAAACCGACGTGTTCCATGAGGAGTTCTCATTGAAAGAATACTATACTCTTTCAAGTATTTTAGAAACTTATTGCTTAAGTATTTTCATCATGGTCTAATCGTGATGGTTTAATACTTTAGCCTGTCTGTCTGTCTACTTCGTGTCGAAACTCTTGATTTCATCAAAAGTTTCTGATCCGTGTTTCACTAGAAACACATAACCGTAACGCGATGCCACATCCGTAAAGGTCACAAAACATTCATATCCACCTCTAGCCTAGCTAGACATGGGCCCACTTACGTCACTATGAACGAGGGCTAACAGATCGGTGACACTTATACTTTTACCAAGTAAAAGGTATTTTAGGCACTTTGCCCAATAAACTAGATTCGTAGACTTCATTTGAATAGAATCAAATTTGTCCTAGTACCCACTCTTCGAAAGTGTGGATATACGAGTCTTGTTAATTGTGTCCCAGACAACAATGCCACTTATAAGTCTCAACTGATTAAATTAGTTTGAGCTATTTGTTTGTCATGTCATATGTTTGAGATTTATTTATATTCTAAATATAAATACTGTTATTCACATCTAATGTGTTTATCTCAATATCATCTTTATAAAATAAAACACTTTAGTGTTCTAGAATATAAAGGTATACCCGCAACGGGTTAAACCCTGATATATAGATAATGTTACTAGTCAAACTAGTTACATTGTAACAGTTTCCTAATTTAAGTACATACCCGAAGGGTAGTTCCTAAACTTAGGTAAAAAACGATAAAAATAGCGACTTTTGTCCCGTTTCCGATTCGCAGATAAATCTCAACTGAAGTCAGTATCCTGTTAGTCAGCAGATTCTGCACATGAGTACATATTTATGTACCATACTCAGTATCTAAAATCCAATTTTAATACTAGTTGCGAACATGTTTATTATAAACATATTTGAAGTCAGATCCTTGCCCGTCTTCAATTCCTTCATGTCTGTCTTTTGCATACGACAGTCACGCTTCCAGTGACCCCGTTTGCCACAGTTTAGGCAGACATCTTGGGATATGTCATTTGTCTTCCTAGAAGATTATAATGACTTTGCCTTTGCCCTTTTTCTACACCCCAGAAGCCTTTGGCCAAGCCTTGGCCTTCTAGAATGTCGAAATAAGATGTGCCTTGCGCTTCTTGCCTTATTGCAAACTTTGGCTTCGTCTCATTGAGTATAGCCATTAACTCTCCAAGAGTTTACTATTGCAATTTAGTACTTCTAAGATCTAAAGATAGATCTATGAAGATCCTTCAATTTCAATATCATACTATAAGGATCTAACCCTTAGTTCTGACTAAGAAATTAAGGAGTCTATATGGCAAGCTTAACGGATTAAGCACTAAAGTTATCATTACATGAATATTCCAAATATCATGTTCTACTATTTGCTTAACTCCGGGCTTAGGGCCTAAGATGTTATTTTATCAAATAAAATAACTTCTCAGTTTCCAGGACTATCTTGAAATTTTATTCCCAATTTGAAAAAGTCGTTTAAATGCATTTTCACCGAGGATTATGTTTTAAACACTAATCTTTCAATTATCTTGATTCTAATAGTCCAACTATTTAATCAACGATTTTAGGTAAATTCATTATAATGATTACTATAGTCAACTATATAATCAACTATAATTTAAATGGTTAAATTCAATTATATTGATTACTATAATCCAATTATAAAATCAACTATTAATTGAAATAGTTTGAATATAGTCCAACTGTTTTATTAAAACAACGATTAAATATTAGTCCAACTAATATATTAATTTATTTGATGAAAAATTTGAAATGAGCGCGTATTGGCAAGTAACTAAACTAATATTGTAAATTTAATACTTGCCTCCCACTATTTTTCAGCGAGCCTCTAACCCTCTGTTGAGTACTCAGGAAACCTTGTATCCTAGTGGGCTAGGATCCCGTTAAATAACACACAATCTTGACTTTGGCCAACAAATTGTATGATAATTAACTAGGTAGATCTCTAAGATCAATTGGATCCAATCCAATTCCTAGATCCAGTAGGTGGACATCCAAGTCCGAAACATATATCCTATATATGCCAATATATCCAATATATTGCATAACCTTTTTCCTCTGAATCGACTAAGCTTTGGCTTTGGCACAACAAACTTAGTGATCACAGTTAAGCGGAACCCATTGACCATGGAAAGCTTCGTAATCAATGTCGATGGACAAGAAGTGATCTTGACTTTGGCCAACAAATCACAACTTGGACAAGACACTGATATGGAATAAAGCCTTCATGATTCAAACACATCCGCGACGGACAAAGGTCTTGACTTTGGCCAACAAACCAGTGCCAATCTTGGATCTTGAGTAAGAATCACTCAATGGAAGGAAAAACGCTTAATATGTATTGAGGGTTTTTTCGCGTAAATTGGCAACCAATTTATTATCTTTGTTAAGGTCTCATCATCATACACCCTTAAACATGCATTCTAAACACATAATAAGGCGCATATAAATAAATATAATAATGATATACAGATGGATATTTAAACACATTGTTCCTAGAACAAATCTCTCCATTTCCTCTCTCCCGCTAGCAGAAGTATTACTTCTACCCAATTACATAACACTTCTAAAGAAACCTCATTTACATTGAGGGGAATAAGTGAGAAGAGAAATACACAAAGTCAAGAGGTAATAGGCTGGACACGCAGGTCCAATTAATAAATTCTAAATTTATTACAACAATTTCCAAAATTACCCTCACCCATCTAATATCCATCTGATATACATTATTCATACATCGCATCCATGTATTCACACAAGCATGTTATCAATCAATCTAATCCAATTAATTAATCTGAATATTAATGACCATCCAATGTTCAAACAACGATTTGATTTTGCGCGAGTCCAACTCGTTTTGTGAATAAGTACTCAAAGTACGAATTCTTGAATTATATTAAACTACAACATTAAATCAAATTTAATTTGTATTTAATACTAATTCTATATTTAATTCCAAATTAAATAATTACACTTTTTAATGTGCCTTTACGACTTAGATTCCAAATCTAATCATTACGGGTCTCAAAGCCTGATTAACATCCAATGTTAATTTAATTAAAGTCCAATGAGCTTTTAATTAATTTCTAAGGCATGTACTTTTGGTTAATATGGGTCAAACCCAAATACCAAAGCCCATTTAAGGAATCACCCTTATTTGCCAAGAAACCAATTTACGCCCATTAGACCTAATTAAAATTAAAGGTCCATTAAGTCATAATTGGACTTTATGGATATGGTTTTGGGCCCAATTGGATCCAACCAATTACAACTTTACAAGCCCAATTCCAAATTTGGCCCAATTAATTAAATTACCAAAATTCCAAATCTCATAATTTAATTAACCTAAATGTATGCCATAATTAATTAATCAAATTAACATTTCCAAAATACTAATTCACTCAATTAATTATGCTTATTATTATCAACACATGTCCAACACATTTGAATAAAAAAATCACATCATTTTACATGCTTAAAATGGCTCTGATACCATTGTTGGGTTTCTATTAAGTCCCAAGATAATTTTCAAGCAAGAAACATGTGTGAAATACAACAATGAAGCATGGCAGAATCATACTTACATTGATCGGATTACGATGCGAGGAACAAAAACTTTTCTCCCTTCCATGGTGTGCTTGGTGATCGGCGTAAACACACACGTATAACGCAAGCGTACGTATCGTTCAAGTAGTATAAAAAGTATCGATCCCACGAGGACTTAATACCTAAGCTATTAATTTTATGAGGTAAAATGATTATTAGTATCTAATAGGTTGTTTGATTGATTTGAAAATGTGATGATTCTAAATTTAAAAACAAGTAAATAAAATTATTTGAATGTAGGTTTAAGAAAATTCAATATTAAAAATTATCTAGGGTTGTGATTTCTTCCAATATCATTTTAAAGATGAAGTGGTTATTGTATAGTTGGGTAATATATTGATTTATTAACCTGGAACACTAAATTATGTGAAAGCCTCTGTCGATGGTCAGACACAAATACCCAGTTTAACCCAATTGAACCATATGTCTATGTCAACCAAATTATCTGGATTCATTAAGTTTAAGTTCCAATTATGGCTACCCCCGCCCGACAGGTATATGTCTATCCTATAAGGAAATCTATTAAAGGGTTATCTATCCTCAAGGAAGATCGTGGGCTATTGAGTCTAAGGCTGAAACCTAAAATCCCTATGTCTAGTTCATTTTAGATTTACCAGATCAATTTTATTAGTGGCCAGTTAATAAAAAGCATTAAGATTAAGACTCAATAAATAAATCTTTATATTACCCAAACTATAATCTAACCCCTTATAAATCGGTGTAATTAAAAGTCATCACAACCCCAGATAACTAATTTAGTTACAACACATAACTAGGGCTAGTAAAAACTTAAAAATAAAAGACATAAAGTAAAAATACGGTAAAGTAAATACTGAAAAGTAAATTACAATAAAATAAAATGCTAAGGTAAAAGGAATTACTTTTACTACTACTAATTTAGATATCTCCCATAATATAATATATAAACTTGTGATAACATTACCAACCAGCCATATAGGCGGTATCCTGATTAAGTCAAATTAAGTCCAACCAGCCATTAAGGCAGAACCAAAATAAACCTGCCATATAGGCGGTAAGAAAATTTAATTACCAACCGACCAATCTGGCGGTATCCTTGACAGTTAGGTTTAAACCAGATTAAAATGAATTACCAACCGACCAATCTGGCGGTATCCTTTTAAGTCAATATTTTAAATAATGAATATATTATATTTAAGGGAGATTAATCTAAATAGCAATAGTAAAAGAATTACCTTTCACCCTAGCTGGGGAAGTTACCTCCTCATGGTGAATAGTAAAAACTGTAAAAAGTAAAGAAAGTAAATTACTATTATTACAAAACGTAATTAAAATTTAATTACAAAACTAAAATTAAAAGAACTAGAGCGAAGACTCCCTATTTACATCCAAGAAATGAGAGAGAATGGTACATCTGAAACTGGAATTCGCGCTCTATTTTTAGGCGTCAGTAAGGGTTGCGCGTCGTGACGCCCGTTTTGTTGACATGGCACGCTCTGGTTCGTCGGCTGCAGATTCCGAATAAGGTGATAAGGTGACACGTGGCAAGGTGGTTGTGGCTAAATTATTGTGACATGTGGCGGCTTCTGATTGGTCGGCTCAGATTCTTATCCGCCACGTGTCAGATACGGATAAGTTGGTCAATAATTGATGCTGACGTGGCGACACGTGGCAATTGACTGTCGGCACCATAGAATTGCGACACTTGGCACGCTGTGTGTGATGGTTGATGATGACGTGGCAGCCACGTGGCACTTGACTTGGTCAATTGGTGATGTGGACGATGACGTGGCAATGACGTGGAGTGACAATGGTGACATGTGGCGATGGCGACTGTCGGCACCGTAGGATGATGACACATGGCACGTCGCACATTAGCAGATCGGCTATGATGGTGACACTGTTGGTATTTGCTAAGGTCCCAAGATCATAAACAAGCATGAAATATGTGCGAATACAAATCAAAGAGAGTTACGGAATACTCACATCGATCGGTTGAGCGACGTAGAGAAGAACAAAAACTGAAAATCTGCTCACTGGTTGCTCGGCAGTTCACAGTCACAGCCCACTGCATTTTCAGTTTTTGACTCCAAGTTTTGAGCTCCAAACTTCGTCAAACGATTCCCGGCTCATGGGTGGACTTCCCTCACACCTTCGCATGTCTCTCGTAGTGCTAGCTCTCTTGATTTTGCCACAAAATCAAGCACTTTTGGCTTCCCTATCTCACGGTTTTGACAGAAACCAGTGAAGAAATAACAGCCCCTTGGGCGTGTGTAAATGAGAGAAGAGAGGATGAGAGAAAAATGTGTGGAATTAGTTGGAAAAGTGTATCTTATACACTTATATATTTTTCAAAGAATAAATAAAAGATTTACCATTTTTGGCTTTCAAAAAGTCAAAGGCAAAACTTTCCAACAACTCCAACAACTACCATCAATCAATCAATGTGTCACATCACTCAAAGTGACATGTGATTTGACGCTTGATGCGACTAGCAATTTGACGCTTGATTTGACTTGCGTGCCGCACTCGAATTCGAAATGTGAATGCGCTCGCAAACAATCCCAGGCTCGGGTTCGCTAATTCTAAATTAACGAATTTTATGTTGCGTCGTAATTAAATGATTACGCCTAGCGAAGTCACTATTCACGAAGCTAACGAATTAATTCTAAATTAACTCAATCGCCCGAATTGAAATTAATTTCAATTCCGCGTCGAAATCCAATTTCGTTTAATATATCGAATATATTAATTAATCGATTAATTCCAAATTAATCGTTATCTCTCTTTAATTGATAGTTTATCCCAGATAAAATATCTCCGCAATTAATCCCAGATTAATTTTCTCTCTCATCTAATTATCCCAGATTAATTAAAAGTGCGAGTCATACGTCATCGGTGAATCTTCGGGAAGTGACCCATGAGATCCCCGGATATGTTGGCAGTAAATTCGGTCGTCGAACTATCCGAACACGTAAGTACCTCGTATTATGTTTGTACCGATTTACAAGACAAGGTTGGCTTCTAGCAAAGCGCCATGCCTACCCAATTTTCCAGAAATATCCTTACATGAATAAATGATCTATATCAGGGGTAGTATATGTAGTATTGTGTATGTCGATCCAGTATCAGATGATCACGTGCTAGGCCTGGGGCTGGAATTGTGTCTGCCCCGTACGAAGCACATGTCGGATGTCTGGTAACTATTCTCTATATCGGATAACTATGACTGCAGTACTTAAGAGTATAGTATCGTATCCTACGTGACCATCATCTCCATATGACTGGAGTGACACTTCCGTCTTGACATCACAAACACACTATGATTCTCAATATACCCAGCATAGGCGTACACAGAACCTGTTAAATCCCTGGACGACCGCAACCAAAGTATATTGATTGTCGCAAGTATTAGCGGTGTGCAAGTCTCAGGTTAAGACCAAATACACCTACCCTGATTTCGGACTTCCATAGACATATAGTCATACTACCAATGGAATTCCGATGGGGTCTATCCAGAGCGAAGCTGTTTCCCGTACCATCGGTAAAACACAACCTCTTATTACACTTGCATGAGTATCCTATACCCAAATATATGAGAATTATGCCGTTGTGCCCTCCCAAACGCGCACAAGTGTAATACTAGTCTTTTACGTATTTATCGATGTCCAATCTCGATAATACTCTGACTATGGATATTTAATAATTTATCCTTCGTGGACTGATACTGTCTCATATCATTCTCAGTCCAGGAACAAATCATAGGGACATCTCATCATTTATACATCTAGGTGATCTAATCACAAATGATAAGAGTGCAATCTCATTTGTCACATAGTTAATTTGTACAACAACACCATGATCTGTACAAATAGTGATGCTATGGGTCATAATTGTCAACAATCTCCCACTTGGCCTATATCCAGTCACTCGAGTGTCTAATACCCGAACTATGTGCGGTTTGGTCAAACTGCTGAGAAAACGCTTTCGTCAGCGGATTTGCATGATTATCATCTGATGCGATTTATTCGATCATCACATCGCCACGATGTATGATCGAACGAATCAAATAAATATTGAAGTATATATATGGATCGTTGATGAGACCATTAATTCTTTAGCCTGTGCTGACGCCTAGCTCAGCTGCTAACAGAATTATATCTAATCTAATTAGATTTGTTATCGACCCAAATGGCTTCTATTGCTGCCTAAGCTAGCAGCAATAACCCACATTTGTTGTTTATACGGTATCATTATCTTGCTTGGAAGATTTCCAGCTCACTGTACCGTTATTCAAACTGTATGGTACCGTTTGCGACTTGTAGTCATTTTTCGATTTAGGGAACTTGCAGTAGTGATCCCAGTCACTTCAAGTTCTCCTTCTCCAAAGTTTAAGAATATATCCTTAGTTCTCTAAGAAATTAACGGATGTTCTTAACATCAATCCAGTGACTATCACTTGGATTGGCCTGATTGTGACTCCATATGCTCAAAGCGTATGAGAAACCAGGTCTCGTACATTTTTCAATGTACGATTCTCAGAGAGTTTTCTCGAAACGCAAGCTTTCGCCGATTGTTTTTATGGGAATATCATTTCCAAGAAATGATATATTATCATTTCCAAGAAATGATATATTATCATTTCCAAGAATGAGATATATATATTCATTCCAAGAAATGATATATTATCATAATTTTTATAGGACAGCCACTGTCAGTGCGCTCCCACTAACCTTGTTATATACACAAGAATCATTTTCGTTTTGAATTAAATCATATACCATTATGATTACCTCAAAACGATAATTCCAAGAACCTATGCTTGCTTCAATCCAAACATGGATCGAATAACCCGCAAACCTGTTTGCTAGTCATGGTACGACAAAACCGACAGGATGCTGTAAACATCCTCCAATTGGTTTCCTTTTCAGGAAAGCGATTTTGTCATTCAGCTGTCATATTTCATAAATGAAACATGTAGCTTTAGCAAGCATTATCAAAATGGATTTACCGTGGCAATAGGTAAAAGGTTGAATCGTAATCAACACAATGTTGATAACGATACATTTCCGCTACAAGCCTAGATTAGTACGTTGGTATGTTTCCATCCATGTATGTCTTCCTTGAAGATTTATAGTACCAACAGGCACAATGCTTGCGGTACATCAACTAGTATCAAAACTTGTTGATATACATGGAATCCATTTCGGATATCATGACACTTTGTCATAATAGGGAGCCAATACCTTGTATCACTTCCTCATACGTAGTCAGTTGGTATACCTCAAAAGATTAACATCTTTATGAGGTGAGATCAGAAACCCATACCCAGGTTTTTTTCTGACTCTCTCCGACTTACGCGGTTCTTGTGTATTCGAATATTAATGGTATAGTTCATCCTTGATGAACTATTTGTGTTCCATTAGGAATCGGTGCCTTGAATAGCATTACTCCGATTTTCATCGAGTTTCTCTATCCTCCCACTTTCCACTGCATATCCGTATTCCTCTTAGGAAAACCGAATGGTGAGCAACAATTACATTGTTCTCTAGTGAGATGTATAAGTACAATACTTTGGTATCCCTAGGATAACCTACAATTGACACTTATCCAATTTGGGTTCTAGTTTGGTATCATCCAAACATATGCCTAGCATTCCCAAATTTTCAGGAATGAGAAACCCGGTTTCTTTCTTTCCCGTTCATATCTAATATGAAATCTGTCAAACAGATTTTATAGAACCTTATTCAAAATAAGTTATGTACTGTTAATGTTTATCCGTTAAAGGAATGGTAGCTCAGAGCGACTCATGATTAACCTTATCATGTCCAACAAAAATTCGGTTACTCAGTTCGGACACACCGTCAAGATGACGTGTGTCCGGAGGAGTCCTCATTTGAAAGAATACTTTACTCTTTCAAGTATATTAGAAACTTATGGCCTAAGTATTTTCCATTATGGTCTTACCGTGACAGTTTAATACTTTAGCCAGACTGTTTGTCTATTTCGCGTCGAAACTGTAAAAGTTTCTGATTTGTGTTCTTCAAAAGAAACACATAACCATAACGCGATGCCACATCCGTAAGGTCACGAAATATTCATATCCACCTCTAGCCTAGCTAGATATGAGCCCACTTGCTTCACTATGAACTAGGGCTAACAGATCGGTGGCATTTGCACTTTTACCAAGTAATGGTGTTATAGGCACATTGCCCTATAAACTAGATTCGTAGACTTTATTTGAATAGTATCAAATCCGTCCGAGTACCCACTCTTCAAAAGTGTGGATATACGATTCTTGTTTTAGTTGTGTCCCAGACAACAATGCCACAATTAGTTTCTTCTGATCAAATCAGTTTGAGCTATTTGTTTGTCATGTTATATATTTGAGATTTATTTATATTCAAAATATAAATTCTGTTATTCACATCTAATGTGTTCATCTCAGTATCATCTTTATATAATAAAACACTTTAGTGTTCTAGAATATAAAGGTTTACCCGCAGCGGTTTAAACACTGATATAAAGATAATGTTTCTAGTCAAACTAGTTACATTATAACAGTTTCTAAATTTAAGTACATACCCGAAGGTAGTTCCTAAATTTAGGTATCTACGGTTAAACAGCGACTTTCGTCCCGTTTTCAATTCGCATATTAATCTCTATTGAAGTCAGTATCCTGTTCATAACAGATTCTGAACATCAATATGTATTTATGTACCACACTAAGTATTTAAAATCTAATTTTAATACTAGTAGTGAACATAATGTTGACAAACATATTTGAATTCAGAGTCTTGCTCGTCTTCAATTCCTTCATGTCTGCTTTGTCCAAATGGCAGTCACGCTTCCGCGATCCCGTTTGCTACATTTAGGCAGACATTTTGGGATATGTCATTTCTCCTCCCAGAAGATTATAATGATTTTGCCTTTGCCGATTTCAACACTCTAGAAGCCTTTGGCCTAGCCTCGGCCTTCTAGAATATCGAAGTGAGGTGCGCCTTGCGCTACTTGTCTAATTGCAAAGTTTGACTTTGTCTCCTTGAGAATAGTCATTAACTCTCCAAGAGTTAACTATTGCAATATATAGTACTTCTAAAATCTAAATAATAGATTTGTGAAGATCCTTCAATTTCTTTATCATACTTTAAGGATCTAATCCTTAGTTCTGATTCAGAAATTATGGAGTCTACTACGGTAAGTATAATGGATTAAGCACTTAAGTTATCATCACATAAATCTTCCAAAGATTATGCTCGACTATTTGCTTAACTCCGGGCTTAGGCATAATATGTTATTTTATCAAATAAAGTAACTTATTAAATTCCAGGACCATCCTGAAATTTATTCCCAATTTGAAAATTAGACCATTTAAATACATTTTCCCTAGGATTATTTTTAAATGTCAATCTTTAATTATATCTTGATTTTAATAGTCCAACTATTTAATCAACGATTTAGGTACTATTTATTATAATGATTACAATAGTCCAACTATTTAATCAACTATAATTTAATAGGTTAAAATCAATTATATTGATTACTATAATCCAATTATAAAATCAACTATAAATGAATTGTTTGAATATAGTCCAATTATTAATTAAAACAACAATTTAAATATTAGTCCAACTAACATTTAGTTTATTTGACGAATGATATTTGAATGAGCGTGTATGGAAAGTAATTAAACGAATATTACAAATTCAATTCTTGCCTCCCAGTATTTTTCGGTGAGCCTCTAACCCTCTGTCGAGTACTCGACAAACCGTGTTTCCTAGCGGGCTAGGATCCCGTTAAATATCACACTGACCGGCGTAAACACACACGTATAACGCAAGCGCACGTATCGTTCAAGTAGTATAAAAATATCGATCCCACGAGGACTTAATATCTAATCTATTAATTTTATGAGGTCAAATAATTACTAGTATCTAACAGGTTGTTGGATTGATTTGAAATGGTGACGATTCTAAATTTTAAAAACAAGTAAATAAAATTGTTCGAAAGTAGGATTTAAGAAAATTCAATATTAAAAACTATATAGGGTTGTGATTTCTTCCAATATCATTTTAAAGATGAAGTGTTTATCTTAAAGTTGGGTAATATATTGATTTTATTAACCTGGAACACTAAATTATGTGTAAGCCTCTGTCGATGGTCAGACACAAATACCCAGTTTAAACCCAATTGAACCATATGTCTATGTCAACCATTATCTGGATTCATTAAGTTTAAGTTCCAATTATGGCTACCCCCGCCCGACAGGTATATGTCTATCCTGTAAGGAAATCTATTAATGGTTATCTATCCTCAAGGAAGATCGTGGACTATTGAGTCTAATGTCTTAAACTTAAAATCCCTATGTCTAGTTCATTTTAAGTTTCCCAGTTCAATTTTATTAATGGCCAGATAATGAAAAAGTATTAAGATTAAGACTCAATAAATAAATCTTTATATTACCCAAGCTATAATCTAACCCCTTATAAACCAGTGATATTGGATTTCATCACAACCCCAGATAACTGGCTTAGTTACGACACATATTTACTGGTAGTAAAAAAAACTTAAATAAAATAAAAGATATAAAGTAAAATACTGAAAATTAAATGCTGAAAAGTAAATGACGGAAAGTAATGCTGTGAAATTAAATTACTGAAAAGTAAATGCTGGAAGTAAATTGCTGAAAGTAAATTGCTGAAAAGTAAATGCTGAAAGTAAATTGCTGAAAAGTAAATGCTGAAAGTAAATTGCTGAAAAGTAAAAACTGAAAATTAAAGAAAGAAAAGTATTGTGCGTAAAAGTAAATACGGAAAGTAAAAACTGAAAAGTAAGGAAAGAAAGTGCGAAAACTGAAATTAATTACTGAAAGCTGTAAATAAACAAACAAGATACAATCTTCTAGTATTCTTAAGGAATTCCTTAGAAGAAAGTATGAATTTTACAAATGAAATGGCTTGGTATTTATAGCAAAATTTTGCCTCCATCAAATCATCCACCAAATCAATTATTAATTGCTCCACCAAATCCATATTAATTGCTCCACTAATCTCTTATCATGTTGGTGATGATTTGATAATTTTTATTATTTATTTATTAATTTATTTTTTGCTTTGAAAATGATTGAAAATGACTTTAATAATTACACACAACACACTTCTGGATGGTTCATCAATTTCGGGCATGATATCGTCAGAATTAGAAATTATTTTATCTTTCAAATTTGTAGATCTTTGAGTCTTATTTAATCTGGAACTTGAATCAGCTCAATCCGATATTGGAGTAAGAAGTTATGTCCAAATTACGACAGATGCACAAAATTGGAATTTCCAAAACTGCACTTCGTTAAAACGCCCTTTCAAGTTTCCAATCTCCAAAATTGGAATTTCCAAAACTGCACTAAATGATTTCATTAAGTCCCAATATTATTTTATCTGCAAAATAAACTAAAACATATCAAAACGTTCATCAAACCCGAGAAACTAAACAAAATATTAAGTAAAAGGGGCGGTAACTATTGATATATTTTCCGCTCATCACACACAATCTTGACTTTGGCCAACAAATTGTATGATAATTAACTAGGTAGATCTCTAAGATCGATTGGATCCAATCCAATTCCTAGATCCGGTAGGGGACGTCCAAGTCCGAAACTATATCTTATATATGCCAATACATCCAATGTATTACCTAACCTTTTTCCTCTGAATCAACTAAGCCTTGGCTTTGGCACAAAAATTTAGTGATCCCAGTTAAGCGCGACCCATTGACCATGGAAAGCTTCGTAATCAATGTCGATGGACAAGAAGTGGTCTTGACTTTGGCCAACAAACCACAACTTGGACAAGACACCAACATGGAACAAAGCTCTCGTGATTCAAACACATCTTCGACGGACAAATGCCTTAACTTTGGCCAACAAGCCAATGCCAGTCTCGGATCTTGAGTGAGAATCACTCAATGGAAGGAAAAACGCTTAATATTTTGCGAGGGTTTTTCGCGTGCAAATTGGCAACCAATTTATTATCTTTGTTAAGATCTCATCATCATACACCCTTAAACATGCATTCTAAACACATAATAAAGCGCATATGAATAAATAATAATGATATGCGGATGTATACTTTACACATTGATCCTAGATCAAATCTCTCCCTTTCTCTCTCCCGCTAGCACATGTATTACTTCTACCCGTTACACTACACTTCTAAAGAAACCTCATTTACATTGAGGGGAATAGGTGAGAAGAGAATACAAAGAATAAGGAGGTAATAAGGTTGGACACGCAGGTCCAATTAATAAATCAAATTTATTACAACAATTCTAAAATTGTCCCCCCATCTAATATCCATCTGATATACATTATTCATGCATCGCAACCATGTATTCACACAAGCATGTTATCAATCAATCTAATCAAATTAATTAATCTGATAATTAATGACCATCCAATGTTCAAACAACAATTTGATTTTGTTCGAGTCAAACTCGTTTTGCGAATAAGTACTCAAAGTACGAATTCTCGAATTAAATTAAACTACATCCTTAAATCCAATTTAATATGTATTTAATACTAACTCATTATTTAATTCCAAATTAAATATCACACTTTATTCACGAACCTATACGACTTAAATTCCAAATTTAATCGTTACGGGTCTCAAAGCGCGATTAACGTCCAACATCAATTTAATTAAAGTCCAATGGGCTTTTAATTAATTTCTTAAGGCGTGGACTTTTGGTCAACTCGGGTCAAACCGAATAACCAAAATCCAATCCGGGAATTACCCATAAGCCCAGAAATCAATTTAGGCCCATTAGCCCCAATTAAACTTTAAAGGTCCACAGATTTAACAGACTGCTAAAAATATATGGACTACCTATGCTCTGTACACAGAACTGACGGATCCTATCTTGACACACACAGGATATCCTTAGGACCGATCAACACCCAACAAACAGGCGGAGGTCTGATCTAAATAGATCGGTGACGTGACTGCCATCTAAGTGTAGAGGATGTCTCATACATCCACAGTGGTATCTCAAGTCGAAGGACCACTATGCTACTCAACCCGAGAAGATTCTTAGTGACGTTGGTGTACCATCCATTAAGAATCTTCGTTGCGCCGTTCAGTGTTTATCCACTATAAACACCTAAACGTCTATACGAGTCTCCCTAGACTCATGGTTCATTGGGATAAACCACATTTAGTTTCAATCTAATAGTAATTAGATCGAATACGTATATAAGAACAAGAGGTGCAACCATAAATAAGTAATATTATGGAATAAAGGGATGTTCATATTCATGAATCAGACATAAATACGGTCCGGATTAGCGCTCTGAGCACCAACCCCAACAATTTCTCCCACTTGCTCTAGTGCCAATCCACGGTATCATATACACATCTCAATGTGTATCGTATGCACATGGCCCTCAAAAGCTCACCCAGTACTTAAGATGTAGGCAACAAAAACAAGTCCGCTATGACATAGTGAGTTTGTCAAACAAACTCCATCGTTTCCTATAGTTAGCATCATTCATATTTTGTAGAATCTAAATTATACATTAATATGACACTGATGCTACATCAGTATTATGCTATAGCTACTAAGTTGTCCAAGTATTTATGGATCAAATCCAAAATACTATATGGACAACCGCAAGCACAACACCAATATAAAACTTCTAATTTATAAGGTCACCATACAACTTCATAAGTCAATACTTCATAAGTTGCATCGAATTCTACTCAGTTAGTAGAATCCTTCGTGACACTCCCATTGCATCTTTTCTGACTCTTTATGACGTAGAATGTCTAACGTCATAATTAGTCTCAAAACTAATAGACCCTAATGGTTGCAGACTGTATTCTCCATGAATTAGAAACTCGTTCTTAATATCTCAAAGATCACAAAGAACATGTTTGGAGATCCATCCTATGGTCTATAGGATATCAAAATAACTCGTAACAATTACGATTAAATCAATATCTTTAATCGCACATTATAAAGTATTTATTATGTCATCATCAAATGATACATAAGATTGATTAGACATTCTAATCATATCTCTTTCGAAAAAGGAATCATCCTTACGAAAGATGAATACTATATATAAGACATACAATAACTGTCGAACAGTTATACTAACTGTCATACAGATAGCCTAGTTATGTCCTTAATTAGATCATATCTAATGTACGAATAATATTAGTATCTCACAAGTCTCTTGGGTTTATATCTTATATATAAAACTTTATATCGTATATAACAGAGACTACTCCCACTGTTTTCACGGAGTAAAGAAGACTTAGGTAAACCTTTTACCTCACAAACATCTCATTATTACTATAATAATGATAATGTTGTTAGGATATATAAAATTAGAAAGTAATTTGTACGCTCCCACTAACCCTTTTATCACATATGTATTCTATATACTTTGACAAGATCAGACAATCTGACGATATCAAAAATAGAGAACACATATTTCTGGAAGACTTATCAGAGTCTACAATAGGCTCTGTAAGCTAGCACAAAACTGCGATCTCACAGAACACAAACTCTAGGGCCATTCCAGAATGAACTCTTCAAACAAAGAAATCACAACTGATCTCTCATCTGAATAAGTCATTCAAAAAACGCCACTTTGCATTCTTTAGTTAAAATGTACAGTTTCATATTAACATTAACCAATATATCTCTAATTGTTCATTTAGTGTGACTAGAGATAAGTTTTCTCAGAATCTACAATAGATTGCTGAGTATAAATTTTCTCACTGTCATACTGTAAAGGTCAAACCTTTAATAAGCTCACAATGCTTTCGCTGCGCAAACAATTAGCACATATCATGAACTAATTCATAATGAAAGCGTATCAAGTTCAAAACTTGATCTTATATGTTATGAACAATCTTATATCTATGGTTCAATGGTGAACTTCCAGAATCGGTATCAAATATCGCTTCCATTATAAGTTATAGGATAATTTCTTCGGTAAAGAAAACAACAAAATCATCAAGTATCAAATACTTGTAAAAGATTCTGATATCCTATTAGACTTATATAGAAGATGTATAAGGGTTGTTTCATCTTATTAATTACGTAGTTCCATTATAATTTATCATTCTCACATTTGACTTCAATAAGTCAAGTCTTTTCTACAATAGTTAACATCAGATGTTACACACCAAGTAATAAATCAATTTTATTACTTAGGATCGTAGGAAAGATATTCTATTAAATGGAATACAATATTCTATAAATAGAATAAATGATAAACTTTTACTTATACCTCCAAGGTGTAAGTAATTTCCATTATAATAACTATTATATAAAAGAAAGATTCAAATCTCAAACTTTTCAAGATTCGAATTTCTACCTATACATATCATATATGTAACTGTAGAAATTAATGGAACATTAATTAAAGAGATGTATTAGTGTTACTGAGCATTCCCCAAGAGTATTGAAACTAATTCGGTAACATTCAATATCAAACAAATCAAATCATATAAGATTTGACTGCTCCCACTACTCAATTCCATCAAGATGGAATCGTGGAAGAATATATTGAATATGAATCATATTCACTGAATAACCTTAGAACTAATTGCTTTAAATTCAAAGTTTGATCGTATCAAAGATCTTTGAACAGTTCAAAGACTAGTAATGAATTTTAAGGATCAAGTTTTCAAAATATTTTAGATTGAATATATTTGAACAAGTCAAAAATGTTCAATCTACGTTTCATCAGAACAGATTGAAAGTTCTTGATACTTTCAAGACTTTCAATATGTGTTCCTTCAGAAACTTGTAACTAAGTTATGACAATTCATCAACTAATTCACGAAATAAAGAAAACTACCTTAAGCAATTATTATTTATAAAACTACATACATCCAATGTATCAGTTAAATAAATTTGGTGGTCCAATGACAATCATTGGTTAAACGAGATCTTAATCACTTTCCTGAATACAATATTCATTAAACGGATAAGGATATGTGGTGTGATCTCGTATCAAACCATCATTTACCATACGGGGTAAGCATCTAATGCTTAAGTGATTAAACTCATAAAGCACCGTTCTAAATTATTTACTTTACCGAATAATTTTTCTTAATGTTTATCTTTACGTCAATGACACTACTAGTTATATTTAAAATATATATAACAATTGTTTATTAAGAACAAGTAACTATCCAATAGTCGCAAGTTCCGATATCAAATATCAAAACAATCGTTAACTAATATTTTCAATAACTAGACGGGAGATCTGGTATCCAATACCTATAGTTGTTGTATTTGTGAAAATCGATATTTTCTATACACAACTATACACCTCTTTTATTTAGCTTTACTATTTGCATTCAACTATTCACAACAATTGCAAATAATTGATTAGAAAATCGTGTCGGACACATGCCTCTAAAGGTAATTAAAGCTAAGAAATGTCATTACTAGATAATAAATAATCTAATAATGGGGCTTTCTTAATGCCAGTCAAGAATCTCGAGACATGAACTAATTCAAGTCAATTCTTACTGCATAAGAAACTATTCTCTCTAAAGTATTATATCCTAAAAGGGATATTTATCTAGAATATCTATCAAAACTTAGAAACTAAGTCATTAACCATCTTTATTTTTGAAAAAAAACGGAACAGCAGTTCCCGATGGTTTAGACCAATCTAATAATATCCTAGTCTAGTAGTATCTAGAACCTATTCTAGAATAACTGCAACCAAGAGTCAAGTCATAACATATCAAAATATGTGTGCAGTGAATTAAAGTTTTTATTCTATCTAATATAGATTAAGGAAAACAAACAAGCGGCTATTTCCATAATAATACACACTGCCTAAGTTAAGGAATTTGTAAACTTAGCAGTGACTCCCATTATTTTATGTAATACCGTAATCCCCAACGAAAAAACGAGAATTCAATAATTAAATCGAATTCCATAATGGGAAGAGGACCCCATGAATATATTTCGACTCACAACAGAGGCACGGTCTCGCCTACATATATTCACAGGTAGACAACTAATTGTCAATCACTCACTAGTGACTCCAAGGTTCCGGTCCTGGCCGTTTCTCGTTGTCGCTGCGAAGGCAGGCCCACAAGGAGACGTACCAAGGTTAAACTTGTCAATGATAAACTCAAGTTACTTGCGTAACCTTGACAGCTAAGGCACGTTCAGGATTCCGCTTTCGCTTGAATTTATCTAGTATCTAATATACATTCGGCATAAATAAATTTCTATCAGCTACACCCTCACAGTAGAGGCACGGTCTCGGATGTAGTCAACGAAAAATATTTATAAACCGTATTGACAAGACGGACCAAGAAACAAGTATTCCAAATACTAGTTACTTTAAAACATTATTAAACGGGGATATTCCATTAAGTGTCATACACCCTAAATCTAATCAAATTAGATTATAACAAGCATGCATAAAGTCAAGAAAACATGATTAAACATTGAATAAAACAAGCTAATCATTTATGGAGGCCTAGAATCAGACTCGCTCTGATACCATTTTGTAGGGGTTTTAGGGGCAGAATCCGGTAACGCAGCGGAAACGGTGGAAAATCAAATTTTCCTTTCAAAACTTTTTCTCGGATTGATTAAATAACATATTTATTTAATATTCCAATAATCAATTATGAAAATAATTCAATAAATCATATTTAGGTGAATTTACCGAATTGCCCTTACACTTGGTATTTAGTCCATTTTAGTCCGAAATTGATCAAATCAATTTTGAATGATTCTAAATCATTTCTAAGATGAACTTAGCATGTTCAAAACATAAAAACACCAAAAGCACCAAAATCCCCAAATATTACTCACTTGGCCGAATGCTCCCAATGGTGGGCAATTTGTGCATTTTGTCATTTCATGCATCAAAACACATCAAGATGTAATCCAATGAACATGAAACTTTATATGCATCATATACACACCCAAATGCACAACATATATGAAAAGCCCCAAATTTGGAATTGGTCATGAACCCTAATTTTTCAATTTCATTAAATTGGACAAATTAGACCAAATTGGTTAAATCCAATATTTCAATCATGTTTCTTCCATCCAATCAAAGTCTCAACACAATGAAAAAACTCAAGATAAAATCTAGGTCATCTAAGAGTGGGTCAACAACTCTAGATTAGCACAAGGTTTCCAAAACCATAAAAGAATACTTATTACTACAATAGCCATAAGCTTCCATCATCATTCATGCTCTACACTTTCATCAAAACTTCCATCATCAAAAACACAAAGAATAAAGAAAGAAATAACCTAAGAACATCATATGTTAAAGCCTAGATCCTAAGGAACATTTTCCTTTCTAATAGTAAGTTTGAAAAACTTACTAAAATCCAAGCTTTCTTTGATTTCTTCTTTCTTTCTCACAAGCTTTCTTTGGTTTCCATTAATGGAGTTTTCTTTTAAAGTGTATTAGGTTAAGATCCAAATGAAATGAAAAACAATATATACTTGTTCCAAATAAATCCTTGGCCGAATTTGTGAAGGACAAAGACAAGAAATATTCATTTCATTTTCATTTGAATTTCATGTTACCAACTTGTCAAAATATCAAAAAACACTTTAATGATATTTCTAACAAAGTCAACAAAGGCAACAAAGAAAAAATATAACTCTTATATTTATAAGTGTTGGCCGAATTTATCAAATAAAAAGGGAAATGGATATTTCAATTTTAACAATTAAAAAAATATCCAAGGAAGTCAAATTCAATTTGACAACCTCTTCCTTTAATGTAAAGTCAAACATTTACACTTATAATCATTTCCTAACTTTATCATTTGATGATATATTTATATATTTGATTATATTAATCATTTAACAATTAATATTAAATAATTAATTAAATACAAATATATCAAATACATGTATTATATTTACTTTAAATATCTCAAATACATATATTGATGATATATGTTAAATACCTTTATTTGACTATTTATTAATGTGTATTTAATAATATCATATATTAAATACAAATACACATTAAATAGGAAATGACGGTTCGGCCCGTTCGCATGTATTTTTCGTTTAACGATTAAACAATTTATAAAATCATCATTATTCATAAATGTTGCTCTAGTGCTCTACGAGTATGTTTCATTATTGAGACTCTCTAGATTCAGGTATATCCGTCACAAAATCCAATTTTGTGTCCATAATTTATCCACCCGTAGATTATGACGATCACGGATAATCTCGCTGAATCATACAGGTCGAGGTCATTGCATACGTATAATCCCTCCGTCACAGATATCCAGATAATCCCAGAGATATAGATGTAAACGTCAAATCTCTATAGGTATTATCTCGTCGACGTATCTATTAGCAATCTCTAAATAACAATCGGAACTTACTTCTGAAGTATACTGTGGCCACAGATTTAACATACTGCTAAAAATATATGGACTACCTATGCTCTGTACACAGAACTGACGGATCCTATCTTGACACACACAGGATATCCTTAGGATCGATCCACACCCAACAAACAGGCGGAGGTCTGATCTAAATAGATCGGTGACGTGACTGCCATCTAAGTGTGGAGGATGTCTCATACATCCACAGTGGTATCTCAAGTCGAAGGACCACTATGCTACTCAACCCGAGAAGATTCTTAGTGACGTTGGTGTACCATCCATTAAGAATCTTCGGTGAGCCGTTTAGTGTTTATCGACTATAAACACCTACACATCTATACGAGTCTCTCTAGACTCATGGTTCATTGGGATAAACCATCGGACCAAGTCTCGATATACGACATGTACTGGTCTCAACGGATTTGACTAACCGACCCGTGTTAGCAAATCTTGACCAGGAACTATGTTTGATAATATACATATAGCAGTGACACTTCCCAATGTCAATTACAAACTACATTTGTAACTGTGTACTGTATTATATATTATCGGGCCTTTGTCTAATATATACATATCACTAAACCACATTTAGTTTCAATCTAATAGTAATTAGATCGAATACGTATATAAGAACAAGAGGTGTAACCATAAATAGTAATATTATGGAATAGGGGATGTTCGTATTCATGAATCAGACATAAATACGGTCCGGATTGGCGCTCTGCGCACCAACCCCAACAGGTGTATTTGGTCTTAACCTGAGACTTGCATCGCTAGTACTTGTGACAATCAATACGCTTTGGTTTTGGTCGTCCGAGACTTTAACAGGTTCTGTGTACGCCTTTTCTGGGTTTATTGAGAATCGTAGTGTATTGGGTGTGATGTTAAGATGGAAGTATCACTTCAGTCATATGAAGATGATGATCACACATGGATACATAACTGGTACTCTAATGTGTTGCAACCATCGAGATAATATGACAAGATCATGATTATCCGATTAAGGAGACTAGTTGCTTGTGTTCCGATATATGCTTCGTACGGGCAGACACTATTCTAGCCCCAGGCCTTGCATGTGACATCTGATACTGGATCGTAATACGCAATACTATGTATACTACGCCTGACAAAGATTATATATTCCTTAAAGAATATTTCTTTAGAATTGGGTAGGCACGGTGCTTTGCTAGAAGCCAACCATGTCTCGTAAATCGGTAAGAACGTGGTACCGGGTACGCACGTGTTTCGGATAGTCTAATGACCAGATTTACTGCTAACATATCCAGGGATCTCATTGGGTCGCTTCCCGAAGATTCACCGATGACGTATGACTCAAACATAATTAATCTGGGATTAATTAGAAGAGAGATAAAATTAATCTAGGTTTAATTGCGGAAAGATTTTATATGAGATAAAATTCAATTAAAGAGAGAGAACAATTAATTCAGAATTAATCGATAAAATAATATATTCGATATATTAAATGAAATTAGATTTCATAACGGAATTAAAATTGGATTTTAATTCGGGCGAACGAATTAATTTGGAATTAATTCGCGAGCGACTTTATAAAAATTTTTGCGAGGCATAAATATTTAATTAAATTTGATTTGATTAAGTCGCAACAGAGAATTCGTTAATTTGGAATTAACGAACCCGAGCCCAGAATGTGTTTGTGGGCCCACTCGAATTTTGAATTCAAGTGGGGCCCACAAGTCACATCACTTGTCATTCTCATCACTTTTTGGTGATGGAAATTAGTGATGATGAGATGGTGGCTTGTAAGACACTTTATGTTTTAATAATGAAAGATGAGTGACCTTTTACCAAATGTGGATTTGGTATATCAAGATTTGATTTTTGGAAAATCAATTAACACTTCACAAAATTTCACTCATCTCTTCCTCTCTCTCTCATTCACGGTAAAAGTGAAAATTTCCCCTCTCTTGCAAGGCTTGGCCGAAACTAACAAGAGCAAAGGAAGAAATTTGTTGCAAATTTTTCCAAGTGCTAGCACACATTAAATCATACAAAGGTGATAGGGAAACAATCCCTAGAGTTTGGAATCTCAAACTTCAAGCTTGGAGCTTCAACATACAACTTTGGAGGAGCTTGGAGTAATTTCAAAAGAGGAAATTTTTGAACTCTACACCTACATCCATTCCGATCAATGTAAGTATTTCTGCTACTTCTTTACGTAGTCACACTCATTTTATGTTTATTAGATCCTTAGGATTGATCTTAGAGACCAACATAGTCCACACTCAACGAACAAGCGGAGGTCTGATCATGAATTGACCGTTGACGTGACTGCCATCTAAGTGTGGAGGATAATTCATAAATCCCACTGTGGTATCTCAAGTCAAAGAAACACTATGCTCGTTCAACTCGTGAAGTTTACTATTGACGATGGTGTACCATCTATTAGGAAATCTTCAGTGAGTCATTCAGTGTCTTATCAAATAAACACCTTCATGTCTGTACGAGTCTCTCGAGACTCATGGTTCACTAGGATAAACCATCGGACTAAGTCACGATATATGACATGTACTGGTCTCAGCGGATTTTACTAACCGACCCGTGTTAGTAAATCTTGACCAGGAACTTTATTTAAGGATATACATCTTATAGTGTGCTTCCCAATGTCAATTACAAACTACGTTTTAACTGCGCACTATATTGTAAATCCTAGGGTCTTTGTCTAATATACACGTATCACTAAACCATATTTAGTTTTGATATAATCATAATCAGATATCTAATCGTAATTAGATCGAATAAGTGTATAAAAGACAAGGGTGCTACCGTTAAATTAGTAATATTATGGAAAATTGAATTACTCATATTTTTGAATCGGGCATAAATACGATCTGGATTGGCACTCCGAGCACCAACCCTAACAATTTCTCCCACTTGCTCTAGTGCAAATCCACAGTATCCTATACACATCTTAATGTGTATCTCATACTCATGGCCCTTAAGAGCTCACCTTGCACTCAAAAGGTAGGCAACAACAAGTACGCCCGCTTTACAAATCGAGTCTGACCAACAAACCCAGTCGTTTTCCTTAACCAGCATCATTCATATTTTGTAGAATCCAAATCCACATCAATATGACTCAGACGCTATATCATTATTGTGCTATAGCTACTGAGTTGTCCATGTATTTAGAGGACAAATATAAATACTATAAAATAATCCCAAACACTATACTAATATGAAAACTTCTAATCTATCGAGTCACTATGCAACTTCAAAAGTCAATACTTCACAAGTTACAACAAATTCCACTTATTCAGTAGAATCAACGGTGACACTCCCACTGCATCTTTTCTGAATTTATATGACATAGACCATCTAATGTCATAATTAGGATCAAAACTAATCTGACATTATTGTTGCAGACTAAATTCTCCGTGAATAAGAAACTCGTTCTTAATATCTCAAAGATCACAAAGAACATGTTTCAAGACCCATCTTATGGTCTACTGCATATCAAAATAACTCATAACAATTATGATTAAATTTATATATTTAATCGCACATAATATAGTATTCATTACGCCATCATCCTATGATGTATAAGATTGACTAGATATTCTAATCAATCTCTCTTTCGATAAAGGAATCATCCTTTATGAAAGATAAATACTATATATATAAAAGACACGTTAACTGTCAAACAGTCATACAGATAGTCTTACTGTGTCCTCTATTAGATCATATCTAATACGCGACTAATGTGAGTATGTCACAAGTCTCTTAGTTTTATATCATATATGAAACTTTATATCAAATATAATAAAGACTACTCCCACTGCTTTCATTGAGAAAAGAAGACTTAGGATATATAATACTAGAAAGAAAATGTACGCTCCCACACTGACCTACAGACAAATACGTATTCTCTATACTTCGAAAAAACCAGACAATTTGACTGATATCAAAAACAGAGAACACATATTTCTGGAAAGATGATCTGAGTCTACAATAGGCTCCATAAGCTAGTATATCAAACTGTGATCTTAGCATAATACAAACTCTAGGGCCATTCTAGAATGAATTCTTCAAACAAACAAATCACGACGGATCTCTCATTCGAAGAAATCACTCAAGAACGCCATTTTGTATTCTTTAGCCAAAGACATAGTTTAATATTAACATTAACCAACAGATCTCTAATTGTTCAATTAGTGCGACTAGAGACAAGTATTCTCAGTATCTACAATAGACTACTGAGGATAACCTTTCTCATTGTCATACTATAAAGGTCAAACCTTTATCAAGATCACTTTGCTTTTGATGCGCAAACAATTTGCACATTTTATGAACTATTCATAACGAAAGCTTAATCAAGTTCAAAACTTGATCGTAGTAAGCTATGAACAATCTTAGATCTATGGTTCAATACTAAGTTCCGGAATCGATATCAATATTGCTCCCACTATAAGCTTGAGGATAATTTTATTCAATAAGAAAACAACAGAACCAATAAATATCAAATACTTCACAAATGATTCTGACATCCTATTGAACTTATACGAAAGATGTCTAAGGGTCTTTTCATCTTATTAATTACGTAGTTCCACTTATAGTTTATCATTCTCACATTTGACTTGAATAAGTCAAATCTTTTCTGCAATCGTCAACATCCAATGTCAACCACCAAGTAACAAAATAATTTTATTACTCGGGATCGTAGAAAAGATATTCTATCAAATCGAATACAATAATCCATTAAATAGAATAAATGATAAACCTTTCACTCATACCTCCGAGGCACAAGTACTTTCAATTATATACCCATTATACAAAAGAAAGTTTCGAATCTCAAACTTTTCAAGATTCAAATTTTATATTATACATATCATATATGTAACTGTAGAAACTAATGGAACCTTAATTAAAGAGATGGATTAGTGTTACTGGAGCATAACCCCAAGAGTATTGAAAACCAATTTGGTAACACTAAATATCAACGAATCAAATCATATAAGATTCGATAACTCCCACTGACCAATTCCATCAAAATGGAATCGCATAAGTTTAATATTGAGTAAGAATCATATTCATTTAAATAACTTTAGAACTAATTACCTTAAATTCATGTGTTTGATCATATCAAACATCTTTGAACTATTCAAAGACTTACAATGAATTTTAAAGATATAGTTTTCAACACTACAAATAGAATATCCTTGAACCATTCAAAATATTCTATCCGCATTTCATTAGAAAAATATTGAAAGTTCTCGAACAATTCAAGATGTTCAAGATGTTCTCTATTAGAAACATGTAACAAAGTCATGACAAATCATTAACTAAGTTACGAAGTAAAGAAAACTATCTAAGGCAATTTGTAATTCATTAAACCACATACATCCAATGTATTAATTTAATAAATCTGTAGTCCAATGACGTTCATTGGTTAAATGAGATTTAATCATATCCTGAATACAATATTCATTAAATGGATAAGGATGTGTGGTGTGAACTCATATCAGACTATCATTTACCATAAGGAACAAGCATCTAATGCTTTTACCATGAAATTTCATATAGCACAGTTCTAAGTTATTTATTTTACCGAATATTTTCCCTAATATTTATCTTTTCATTAATGACACTACTAGTCATCTAAAAATATGTAACAATTGTTTATACAGAACGAGTAACTATCCAATAGTCACAAGTTCTGATATCAAATATCAAAACAGTCATTAAATATTATTTTAAATAACTAGATGAGAGATCTGGTATCCAATACCTATAGTTGTCATATTGTAAGCATCAATATTCTCTATACACAACTATACGCATCTCATTTCTTATCTTTATAATTTACGTTCAATTATTCACAACAATTACAAATGATTGATTAGCAAACTGTGTCAGAAACACGACTTCTAAAAATCACTAAAGCCAAGAAACGTCATTATAAGATAAACAAATACTAATGGGGTTTTCTTAATGCTAGTCAAGAATCTCGAGACATGAACTAATTCAAGTCAATTATTAGTACATAAGAAACTGTCCTTTCTAGATAATTATATCCTAAAGCAGATATTCTATTTAGATTACCTAATCGTGACTTAGTAACTAAGTCACAAACCATCTGGATTTTCAAGAAAATCGGAACAACAGTTCCCGATGGTTTCAACTAATCTAATAATATCTAAGTCTACTGTCTTTCTAGAACCTATTCTAGAACAACGCAACCATAAGTAAAGTCAGAAAACCTATTCAAGTAATAAGCATGCAGTGGATTAGAGGTTTAAATCTATAAACAATATAGAATAAAGGAAACGTAAGCAGCATTTTCCAAAATATTACACACTGTTTAAGTTATAGATTTTAAACTCATCAATGTCTCCCACTACTTTTCGTAACACCGTAATCCCTAACGGACAATGGGAATTCAATATTTAAATCGAATTCCATAGTGAGAGTAAAATCCCATGAATATATTTCGACTCACAGCTTTAGCACGATCTCGCCTACGTATATTCATTAGGTAGACAACTCATTGTCAATCACTCACCAGTGACTCCTGATTTTGGTCCTAACCGTTTCTCGTTATGACAGCTTTGGCACGTTCATAATGAGGCTTATTAAGGCTTCATTTGTCAATGACAAACTCAAGCTACTGATGTAGTCCTGGCAACTTTCAGGATTTCCACTTTCACTTGAATTTGTCCAGTATCAATATACAACCGGTATGGATAATAATCTTATAACCTACACCCTCACAACTTTGGCACGATCTCGGATGCAGTTATAGAAAGATACCCATGAACCGTATTGACAAGACGGACCAAGAAACATGTATCTAATACACGTTACTTTACAGCCATATTTAAAAGTGGGGATTTTCCTCTGGAAGCTATAATCTACATCACATGCAGAATTTTAATCTAAATCATTTTCTAAACAATTCAATTCTACCTTAGAAAATATAACACAATTTAACCATTAAATTTACATTATATTTTCCGTTAACGTAGAACCGAAAAGTAAAGAAACATATCTAGATTAAATGCATGTGCGAACATTAAAATTGGATTAAATATCAAATATCAAGCATGAAAAATTAATGGATGAAGCATCAGAGCCGTTCTCATACTATTTTTGTTGGGGTTTTGGGCGATGGGAGCGACGGAAGCGCAGTTCGAGCGAAATCATATTTTAAAACTTTTTCAAAATACCAATAAATTATTCAATATCTAATATGAATAATTTATTCATATTTAACCGAAACCTATTTATTCAATATCAAATATTGACATAAATAAGGTTGGAACTTTGAAAAATTTTTACGAAAACTATTTTTCCGAAAAATGATGCAAAACGTGTTTTCGACTGAACCGACCACCCGACACTTATGGGGACTGCCCAGGTCAGCCCCAATAGTGTCAGGGCAGTTCATGGGCTGCCTGAACAATGACAGATTCACTGTTTGGGCAGCCGTCACCCGGTTGACTCAAAAATCACCCGGTAACACCGTTTTTGTCCGTTTTCGCTTATTTCAACTTCGAAACACTTTCCGGAAATTGTTCCAACTCCCAAAATACATACATTACATTCATATGACATCAAATTAATCAAAATAATTTCCAATTTTAACAGATCTGATCAGGAACCGAAATTAATGAATTTTTCATGCTTTAAATCCAAATTTTCAAGATTAATCAAATTAATCAAAACACCAAATCAAGTAACCACATATGAACAACCCAAGAAAAATTATAGGTGTCACAAGAGTGTTCATAATACTCTAGAATATTAACTCATCATCTAATGATCAAATTGGAAACTAATTACAATAATTATTTCCAATACACTTCACACATGCTTCAATCTCTTCCAATTCATCCACCAAACCACAAAGCCCTAATTTTTAGAATTTGGAGGAACCCTAGAACATTTCTAAATCATCAAGAAACAAGAAATCAAATTTCCAAGCTTAGGGTTAAGTGGATTACCTTTTAATCTCTTGGAAATCCAAACTTTTTTCTTGATTTTCCTTAAAATCTTCATGGATTCTTCAAATAATTTTTAAACCCATTTTCTTGCTTTGTTTCGGCAATGGAGGATGTTGAAGAAAGAGAAAACAAATTTTTTAAATTATTTCCTCTTTGGCCGACTTTTGGAGGACAAAAAGGTTATTTGGCAATTTTTTAATTTCATTAAATTAAAATAATATAAGATAAGCTTTTTGGTTGGCCAAATCAAATTTAAACACATAAGCTTAATTAATCATGCCATGTGTTCCAATAATAATTCAACATATTTCATAACAATTATGAAAAAAGTTTATTAATTAATTATTCAAATATTTAACAATTAAATATATAAATAATTAATTAAAAAAATTATTATTATATATGTATTTTTATTTACTATAAATAATAAATACATATATTTATGGCATGTGTCAAAATCTCATTTGACGATTAATTAATGTGTATCTAATTGAATTATGAATCAAATATAAATACACAATAATTACGACGGGCAAAAAACCCATAATGCATGTGTCATCGTTTAAACCGATTAAACGATCCGAATTAACTCACTTAATCCGATGAAGTATTATGAATAATCTGTATTATTCATATCGCGTTACCCAAGTGCTCAACGAGTACACTTCATATTGTGAGACTCTCTAAGTTTAGGTTTATCCGTCACGAAATCCAATTTCATGTACATAATCCACCTACTCATTGATTATGATGACCACACATAATCTCGCTAAACTATGCAAGCCGAGGTCATAACATATGTATAATCCCTCTGTCATAGGCTATCTATACTATACCTAGGATATAGATGAAAATGTCAAATCAGTTCGGTATAATACTGTCGACTTTCAATTAACGATCTCTAAATAACACTCGGAACTGATTTTCGAAGTTATACCACGGCCATGGATTTACTAGATCGTAAACACGTGAGGATGCCTATGCCCTGTACACAGGACTGACAGATCCTATCTTGATACGCACTGGATATCATGAGCATCAGTCCACACCCAACGAAAAGGCGGATGTCTGATTATGAATAGATCGTTAACGTGACTGCCATCTAAGTGTGGAGGATAATTCATATATCCCACTGTGGTATCTCAAGTCAAAGGACCAATATGCTCGCTCAACTAGTGAAGATTCCTATTGACGTTGGTGTACTATCTATTAGGAAATCTTCAGTGAGTCGTTCAGTGTTTTATCAAATAAACACCTATATGTCTATACGAGTCTCCCAAGACTCATGGTTCACTGGGATAAAATATCAGACCAAGTCACGATATACGACATGTACTAGTCTCAGCGGATTTTACTAACCGACCCGTGTTAGTAAATCTTGACCAGAAACTTTATTTAAGGATATACATCTTATAGTGTGCTTCCCAATGTCAATTACAAACTATGTTGTAACTGCGCACTATATTATAAATCCTAGGGTCTTTGTCTAATATACATGTATCCCTAAACCATATTTAGTTTTGATATAATCATAATCAGATATCTAATCGTAATTAGATCGAATAAGTGTATAAAAGACAAGGGTGCTACCGTTAAATTAGTAATATTATGGAAAATAGAATTGCTCGTATTTTTAAATCGGACATAAATACGATCCGGATTGGCACTCTGAGCACCAACCCTAATAGTCTGATGTCTATCTTAATTCCCAAGTCTCTACTTTATTCTCAAAGTTGTCCGTGATGCTTCGACCCCAGAGCCCTCTACTGTGTTGTCATCATTTTTGAGGCTCTACTCCATTCCAAAGTTGTCTGATGTCTGTTCTCATTCTCGAGGCTATACTTTATTCCCAAAGTTGTCTGATCTCTGTCATCATTCTCAAGATTCTACTCCATTCCCGAAGTTGTCTAATGCTCTGATGTCCTTCACAACTATACTTGCCAATCGTGTTTATCGGCGTTCGTGATAGAGGAAAGTTTATCCTCGAATTTCCTTACCGAATCAGTTTATTGGCTTCCTGCTTCTGGAATAGTCTCACTGTTTTTGATCCATTAAGTGTTTGTCTGTTGTACTAACAAAGATCCTCATCCATTCAAATGAGGCTAAAAATTTACATTCTTCTTTGACTCATTTAGGTGTACAACACACAAGTCCTTTGCCTAAACCTCGTAGCTGAATTCTATCATTTTTCAGGACATGTCCGGTCGAATATTTTAAATATGTCCGGCCGGACATTCGTCTGGATATAAAAGGCAGGATCTCCTCATTTTCACCGAATCATAAAATATAGAACAAAGAACCTCCATCCATTCATTTTTTGACCCCAATTTATCTCTGACGAACTTCCTTAGTTATTTTCCGACCACCGTCACTGACAATGTCTTGGTTAGGACTCCCAGCACCTGAATCATGTGCCCCTGAAAACCCATATCTATCATTTGTCTCCTTGTTAGAACGTGTTTCCTGCCGCGAAAATGAGTACGACCTCAAATATGGGGACATTATCCCTACTCTTCTTTCTTTGGGAGACTATGTTTGATCCAATATTCAGGCGGTAAGATTTTTTCTTCTATTTCCTTTGTGTCTATTCTTAGTTTTTTTAATTGTGTAAACCTTTATTTATGTCCGGTCGAACTTTTTTTGAATATCTGGCCCAATAGATTTTATGAATGGCCAGGCTTTTTTGAATATCCGGCCCAATAGATTTTATGTCCAACCGAACATTATCAATAACATAAAATGTCCGGCCATCCCACCATGTTTTATGGCCACTCTCTAGGCCATCTCAGGTCGTTGTTTTGCTGCTTTCAATGCTTAACTAATATGGTTTCACATTTTACAGATTGATTCTTCGCACTTGAAGGCTAGCGGAAACCTCGCTAGCATCATAAGGTGGTACGATGAGCTTCCTTCGATCGGGCGAGCGCGGATTGCCGTCACCGGGTTTGCTCCATTTATTCATTGCATCTATGCTTAGTCCATGTAACACCCCCGGTAAGTCATGACATGTCTAGTATAATAACTCATCATGCATGATATGTTATTATTCATATAATTATTTATAAATAGGTTTCATACCTTAGAAATCTCGACAGGAGACTCGGGATAAACTTTTAGTTTCAATCTTTACTTTTAGCTTAACAGAGTCTCATATAACTATTTTATAATTTGGCCGTAGTATTTTCATAAATTTTTTATTTTTATGCTCTTTATATCGTTGAAAAGCTTAGGTTGAGGCCTACAATTTTCATGTTGAGCAATATTCCAAAATCTGACCAAAAATAAGTTGAAAATATAGTTCATTATTTTTGATGGATAGTGAACATGTGGTAATTTATGATCCATTCATTTAAAACAAAGCAAAAAAATCAGCTATTCTGCCTATAACAATGGCACTATTTACTTTTTCCCTAAAAAAAAGTATCATTGGCTCTCTCAACTCTCCATTTTTTCCGCCACTCACACCATTTTTCCAAGAGAAAGAAGATGATTCCAAGTTCAATTTCATGCTAAGTAAGCTTCTAATCCTCTTTCTTCTCTTATTTTACATATTTGGGCAAGCATTTTCAAGTTCCCAAATTCGCCCTCCATGAACCCTATTATTTCATTTTTGCCTTTTAGACATGAATTAGTTACTTGCATGCATTTTCATGCATTTCAGGATAATATAAACATGTATTATGGCTTTATTTTGTGAGTTGCCCAATTTTCCCCAAATATGGGCTATGGCCGAAAATATGGGTATATAATTGGGGGTTGAGTTATGTTTTTGTGATGAGCAATGATGATGATTTAAGCTTAAAATGATGTCTTGACATGAGTTTGAATGATTTTTGTGTTGAGAATTTTCAAACAATATTTTTTTGCTATATCCGAGTATGGAATTGCCCTAAGAGGGGTTGTTTTTATGTATTTGGAAGATAAATGATGATGGTTTAAACTTAGAAGGATGTTATAGCATGAGTTTGTAGTGATTCAAGTTGTAAAATTTCTTTATTTGACCGAATATATATGATCATTTGGTGGGGTGTGTTTTATGTTTTTGTTAAGGAATGATAATGAATCATGATAAGAATCAAAGTGTGGTATGAGTAGAGTTAGAAGAAAAGAAACTTTCAAGTTTGTAAACTAGTGTGTGTGTGGATGATGAAGGTTGTGAAATGATATATGTAAGTTTATGGTTGTGAATGGTGATTTGGCGATGTTGAGTTGGTCACTACACATGTTAATGGGGGTTTACATGTTATTATTGTTCGGGATTTTCTTAAGGTGCGGCGGAAGAGCGTAATTCAGGCGAAATTGTAACTTTAAAATTTTTTAAACTTACCGAATAAATTATTCAACATCCCATATGAATAATTCATTCATATTTCACCAAAATGACATAAATAATTTAGAAACATCACGAAACTTTTACGAAATATTTTTTCAGCAAAATAACATAAAACGAGTTTTTGTTCGAACCGACGAACAAATACACATGGGGGCTACCCAAGTCAGCCCCAATAGAACTTGGGCATTTCATTGGCTGCCCGAACAATGACCAATTAACTGTTTGGACAGTCGTTACCGGGTAAGCCCGAAACATACCCGATAACTTCATTTTTCACCGTTTTCGCATATTTTCACTTTGAAACACTTTCCAGCAATTATTCCAATGCCCAATACACATCGAATATATTTAAATAACATATTTTCATCACCAAAATTTCAAAATTTCCAGATTTGATCTGGGTGCAAAAAATATCATTTTCATGCTTTAAATCCATTTTTCTCAACATTAATCATATTAATATTTACACCAAACAAAGCCACCACCAATGACGAACTCATGAATAATTCTAGGAGTTACAAGAGTGGTCATAATACTCTAGAATGGCTACAAGTAATCAAATGATAAAATTGAACTAATATTACCCTAATATATTCAATCTAACTTCATACATGCATCTAGCCTCCAAATCCATCCTCCAAATCAAAAAGCCCCAAAATCCAAGAAAGAAAGAAATCCTAGAACTATTATAGATGCTTAAGAACAAGAAACAAACTTTCTAAGCTTAAGAATATTAAAAATTACCTTAAAATCTTCAACTTTCCTTAAGCTTTCTTCTTGATTTCATCACTTTCTTTCAAGTTTCTTCAAGGAAATATTTTGGGAGCTTTCTAAAAATGGTGGAAACTTTGGCCAAGACAACTTATGAAATAGAAAATAATTTTTCCCTTTTTTATATGTCTTGGGCGAAATTGAGGGGGAATGGGTATTTTTTGTCATTTTCAAAATTTAATCAAATTAAAGAATCCAAATTCTATTTAACAACCATTTACTAGAATAAGGCCAAGTGTAACAAATTAGACTTAGCCATTTTCAAGTAAATGATGACATTAAATATTTTATTTTTAGTTATTTAATTATTTAACATTAAATAACTAAATAATTAATTAATTAATATATATATATATATATATATATATATATATTTTATTTACATTAAATAACAAATACATATTTAATGACATGTGTCAAGATATCATTTGATAATTAATTAATATGTATCTTATCAAATTTATATCAAATATAAATACATATTAATTATTAATTGACCAAAATACCCCTATGCAAGTAATTTTTTATTTAATCGTTAAACGATTCGAATTAACTTATTTAATCCGGTAAAATATTATGAATAATCTGTATTATTCATAACGCGTTGCCCAAGTGCTCAACGAGTACACTTCATATTGTTGGACTCTCTAAGTTTAGGTTTATCTGTCACGAAATCAAATTTCGTGTCTATAATTCACCCACTCGTAAATTATGACGACCACAGATCATCTCGCTAAACTATGCAAGTCGAGGTCATTTCATACGTGTAATCCCTCTGTCACAGGCTATCAATATTATACAGGGGATATAGATAGGAACGTTAAATCTCAAACGTATAATATAGTCGCCTTTCAAATTTACAATCTCTAAATAACACTCGGAACTCGCTTCCAAAGTATACCACAGTCATGAATTTACTAGATCGCAAACACGTACAAGATACCTATGCCCTATACACAGGACTGACAGATTTTGTCTGATACTCACGGGATATCATGAGCATCAATCCACACCCAAAGAGCAGGCGGAGGTCCGATCTAAATAGATCGGTGATGTCACTATCATCAAAGTGTGGAGGATGTCTCATATATCCATAGTGATATCTTGGAAATCTTCAGTGAGTCATTCGGTGTTTATAAAAATAAATACCTACAAATCTATACGAGTCTCCCAAAACTCATGGTTCATTGGGATAAACCATCAGACCAAGTATCGATATACCACATGTACTGGTCTCAACAGATTTTACTAACAGACCCGTGTTAGTAAATCTTGATCATGAACCTTATTTGAGAATATACAACTTATACTGACACTTTTCAATGTCAATTACAAACTATGTTTTAACTACGCACTACATTGTAAATCTTGGGGTCTTTGTCTAATATATACATATCACTAAATCAGATTTAGTTTCAATCTAATCGTAATTAGATCGAATACGTATATAAAAATAAAAGGTTCTACCATTAAGTAATTATTATTATGGAAAAATGAATTGATCGTATTCATGAAATGAACAGAAATATGATATGGATTGGCACTGTGAGCACCAACCCTAATAATTTCTACCACTTGTTCTAGTGCCAATCCACGGTATCATATACATATCTCAATATGTATCTTATGCACATGGCCATCAAGAGCTAACCTAGCACTCAAGAGGTAGGCAATAACGAGTAGGTTCGCTATAACATATTAAGTTTATCCAACAAACCCAAATGTTTCCCTTAGCTAGCATCATTCATATTTTGTAGAACCTAAGTTTTATATCAATATGACTCAGATGCGACATGAACATTGTGCTACAGCTACTGAGTTGTCTATGTATGTAGGGATCAAATCCAAAATACTATCCAGACAACCGTAAGCACAACACTAATATCAAAAATTCTAATCTATAAGGTCACTTTGTAACTTCATAAGTCAATACTTCATAAGTTACAACTAATTCCACTAACATAGTAGAATCATCTGTAACACTCCCATTACATCTTTTCCGACTCTTTTAACGTAGACCGTCTAACATCATAATTATACTTAAAACTAATATGACCCTAATGGTTGCGGATTATATTCTCCATGAATAAGAAATTAGTTCTTAATATCTCAAAGATAACAAAGAACATATTTCAAGACACATATTATGGTCTATAACATATCAAAATAACTTGTAACAATTACGATTAAATTGATATCTTCAATCGCAATGATATATTATTCATTATGTCATTATCCTATGATGCATAAGATTGAATAGACATTCTAATCAATTTCTCTTTCGATAAAGGAATCAACCTTTACGAAAGATGAATACTATATATAAGAGACACATTAACTATCAATTAGTTATACTAACTGTCACACATATAGTCTTGTTGTGTCCTTTACTAGATCATATCTAATGCACGACTAATGGGAGTATCTCACAAGTCTCTTAATTTTATATCAAATATAAAACTTTATATCGAATATAACAGAGACTACTCCCACTGTTTTCACGGAGAAAAGAAGACTTAGGTAAATCTTTTACTTCATAAACATCTCATTATTACCTTAATAATAATAATGTCGTTAGGATATATAATACTAGAAAGAAATTTGTACGCTCCCACTAACCCTACTATCACATATATATTCTCTATGCTTGATAAAATCAAACAATCTGACTAATATCAAAATAGAGAACACATATTTCCGGAAAACTCATCTGAGTCTACAATAGGCTCTATAAGCTAGTATACCAAAATGTAATTTAGCAGAATACAAACTCTAAGTACATTCCAAAATGAACTCTTCAAACAAAGAAATCACAACGAATCTCTTATCTGAAGGAACCATTCAAAAATGCCACTTTATATTCCTTAGCCAAAATGTACAATTTAATATTAACATTACCAATATATTTTTAATTGTTCAATTAGTACGACTAGAGACAAGTTTCCTCAAAATCTACAATAGATTACTGAGTATAACCTTTCTCACGGTCATAGTATAAAGGTCAAACATGTTATAAGCTCACTTACTTTTGCTGCGCAAACTATTTGTACACTTTATGAACAATTCATAACAAAAGCTTAATCAAGTTTAAAACTTGATCGTAGTAAGCTATGAACAATCTTAGATATATGGTTTAATGCTAGCTTTAGGAATCGATATCAAATATCGCTCCCACTATAAGTTATAAGATAATTTTCTTCGATAATAAAATAACAGAACCATTAAGTATCAAATATTTTGTAAATTATCCTGACATCTTATTGGACTTATATGGAAAATGTCTAAGGGTCTTTTCATCTTATTAATTATGTAGTTCTATTTATAATTTAAATCACATATTGTAAATTATCTTGTTTACCCTAGATTACTTATGTGCCTTCAGACTTATTGTATGAGCGTCATACATAAGAGGATTTAAGTCTGAAGTTAGTAATCTAAAATAGTCCATAGAGAGCAAACAAAACGAATATTTTGCTTGTGGTTTACCTATATGTACGATTCACTTTATAGGTCATGAAATAAGGTAGTGGCCATCCGCTGATAAGTGGCTCCGGCATTCTTAAGCCCAAACGGCATCACCTTATAGCAATAGGTTCCCCATTTTGTGACGAATGGGGTCTTATGCTTATCTTCTTCAGCCATAAAAACCTGATTGTATCCCGAGAACCCATCCACGAATGAGTACATAGCAGACAAAGTCGCACTATCACAAGTACATCTATATGAGGCAAAGGAAAGTCATCATTCGGACAAGCTTTGTTGAGGTCTCTGTAATCTACGCACATTCTGACTTTTCCATCCTTCTTCGGCACAGGCACAATGTTTGCCAACCACTCAGGATATTTTACCACTTCCAGGAATCCCACATCTATTTACTTCTTAACTTCTTCTCTAACCTTCTCGGCCCATTCAGGTCTCATCCTCCGTAGCTTCTGCTTCACCGGCTTCATATTTGGATAAGTCGGTATCGCATGCTAGGCAATACTTCTGTTTACCCCGGGCATGTCCTCATAGGACCAAGCGAATACTTTGGCATATTTAACCATATCCCTTCTAAATTCTTCTTTTCTTCGGCGGTAACCTCACTCGCAATTAAGACTTCCTTGGGACTTTCAAGCGTACCAAGGTTGAATGCATTCGTTTTAGTTGAGTTGATATCAAATATGTTCAAGTCATGCAAGTTAAGAGGAAGAGACTCAGGCAAGTAAGCAAAATGATTGTCTTTATTGCTAGTAAATGCGGGAGTACACTCAAATAAATCAGGAAGATAAATGTCTTCATCATCTACAGACACTTCATCTTCTGGAACCGGGTTTTTCTCAGCTTCCTTATTCTCCTCAAGAGTCAGGCTCTCCAATTTCATCAGCTCTTCTTCTCATTTCTCTTCTTCATTTTTCGCAACTTCCTCTGTCAGCGGCTTCTCACCCAGCATATCTTGGAAGATATCAAATCTGGGCACCACAATCTCGTTAACTTCTACTGGTTCGGGCTCTCCTTGATACCTTGAAGCCTTTACGAAGCATTCCATCAGCTTCAACCCTTTCTTCTTGGCTTTGGGCGTTTCTTCGTCAGATATGTATCCCAGACCCCTCCGAGTAGTCTGCCATTTAAAGTCTGGCAATGTTGAACCTTTGTTTGGTTCAAACTTCATTTTCTCCATGATTCTAGCCACTTTAGGATCTACCCACTCCTCGAAGGTTGCCGACACTTGGAACCTCGTAAAAGGTTGAATTTCCAAGCTGGCTACAGCATTGTCCACCTCAGCTCTGATAGTGACAATCTCTCCTCCATACGAGAACTTAATCATCTGATGCAGAGTGGAGGGCACGCCCCCAAGCTTATAAAACCACAGTCTTCCCAACAACAAGGCAAAAGTGGCCAGGATATCCAGCACCGTGAACTGGACCTCATCCTCAATCGGACCAACCTTGACTACCGCGGCAAAGGTACCCTCAACTCCCCGCTTGCTATCATCATAAGCCTTAATATTCATATTAGATGGATTCAAATATGTCGGCTTTATACCCACCCATGCCAAAATCTTCAATGGGCACACATTGATGGATGAACCATCATCCACCATCATGCAAGATGTCTTCTTGCCCCTCACTTCAGCTCTGATGAACAAAGGCCTATTGTGGTTTCTTCCTTCAGCCGGGAGCTCTTCCTCAGAAAAGGTTATTTGCAACGCTTCTTTCTGCACTGATCTGATAAACATCATGGGATTAGCATCTTCCGGCACTACTATCTTGCTCAAGGCCGCAACCATAGCCCGCATGTGCTCTCCGGACGCACACACAACTCTTAGATACTCAGTTGTGCTCGGGTCTTCTTCATTTGCCGCAACACTACATCGCCTTCACCGTTCTCAGTATTCTCGGCCATTTCTAGGCCTTCTGTCAGCACTTCCTTCCCCTTTTCGGCATTATCACTATAAAAGCGCCCACTTCGGGTCATTCCATTCACCTCTTCTTCGTCACTACTAGAGAAATCCTCCCGAAATTCTTCTTCTATTCCATCTCATCCTCACTGTTACTATCCCAAATACCCAGGCAAAAGGCTTGGTGGTCGAAGGTTCGGAGGACAAGGTCTTCGGGTAGGCCAGAGTTGATCATATAAGTAGGTGGGGGAACAGAGTGATAGTTGGGCAAGGGGTTGCGGTATGTGTTAGGCTGTTCTTTTTCAGGATCAGGGATTTTTTGGGAGTCTATAAGGTCTTGGATCTCATTTCTCAGGTGGGTACAGTTGTCGGTGTCATGGCCGGGGTTTTGGTGGAAGTGACAATAACGATTCATGTTAAGGTTTGGCGGTGGAGGATTGGATAGTGGTCTAGGCTCCAAAGGTTTCAAGAGTCTCTGCCTGGTCAACTTCTCAAGTACTTTGGACAAGGGTCTGCCTAAGTTAGAAAAATGTATATTCTTAATGGCAGCAATCTCCGCAGTAATAGGTTTAGCGCCCGAGGGTCCTCCAACTGTTCTCCTATTCAGACTGTAAAACTTTCGATTCTCGGCTTCCTCCTCTTCAATATCCATGACCGTTTCCCTCAGCTGTCGGAAATCCGCAATCATGGAGGTCATCCTCCTCAGCTTACCATAAATCGAGGTTTCGTACCCTTGATAATCATCTTTATTTGGTCCTTCTCTGAAGGCCTAGTCTGCATCTTTAAAAGCAGGCTTCTTCAGATCGATCCACGTATTCCTTAAAGCTTTCCTCTGGCTTCTGCTTGGTATTCTCCAAGTCACGAAGTGATAAGTCGATCTCCAAGTCTGTAACATACTGCTTTAGGAAGGCATCAGCCAGTTCCCTCCAATCTTCCTTATCCTTTTTCTCAAGGATGTGATACCACACTACAGGTGCCCCCTCGAGTGGCATCCTAAACATATTTTGGACTTGGCGCTGCGACAGGCCTACTGAACTCATCACCGAGACATATTGCAGCAGATAGACCCTCGGGTCTCTATTTCCATTAAATTTGGCAATGTCGGGCATTTTAAACTGAGATGGCAACTGTTCCTCGAAGTTCATTGCTCATAATCCAATAAATCCTCATGCTTCCCCTTCAGTTTACGGGTAACTGACTCCATTTGATCACGGAGTTTCTGTATCTCAGCCTGAGACCCGGCTATTCTCCCAGCGGCATATTCGGCCATATCATAATCAAACACATGAGCATCATCATTCAATCCAATTGGAGGCCTCTCACGCCTCTCATTTTCAGATCCTCCCGCGGCGCGGGGCACAGCCATATTAGACATGGGGGCAGTCAAAGCTTGCAGTTGTTCAGTCATTTTGGTGAGGTTAGCTTCAATCTGATCCATTCGAGACCCCTCGTTGACTGATTCACCCATGTTCACTGATGGCCTTTTGATTAGTGTGGGACACAAAAACTGGACGACGCATGCTGTCCCGGGCTCGCGGCCCGGTCGGGAGTACAGAGTAGCCACGGGGGACTAAACCGGAGAATAATGGAGTCGCCACCCGGTGTGAACCGGGAAAATGAGATTTAAGGCCGCACCACCCCTCGCAAGGGAAGACCTCAAACCGTTTGGTTCAGAATGGTCCCTTACTTATGTCACTTGTAATGAAAGGATTTGTGTAATAATTTAATCAAGCTTAAGTAACACTTATTTCCAAGAGTATCATGCTTCTAAATCCATATGCACAAAAATAAAACTTACACCTAAATTTGCATATATTTCACATCTAAGATTGCATGCTTGAAAGTACATCAAAGTAGGAACGAACATACAACTTCATTGGCATATTGTATTCATGGAAACACAAGCACACACTAACCACACAAGCACACATAAAAGCGAATCAAATAATGGCAAACATGTGATTTCATAGACATATCATAAACAAATAGCCATTACATGTTCATGTACAAATAAAAGAGTCAACTAAGTACATAATGCAAAAAGACACTTAAGGATGCAATTAGGCTTTAAAGTAAGCATGCTATGACGTGGTGCAAAAGAAGATAACTAATATGGACACAAACACACATGTGAGCACTTTTCCAAGTGGTACGTGGAATTGTATCCCAAGTACAGACCGCATTACCGTCCATTCGGAATCGGCTACGGAATTTATGTCTGGGTTTCTATCTGATATACTACAAGAAATAATACTCAAATGCTATCATAACATGGATATATGAATTATACTACGTTAAGCCAAGACTAAGGTAAATGATTCTATCAATAGATGAAAGACACAGCAAATATCGTGGAAAAGGTAACCTTTTAGGCTTTTCTTCCACCAAATGGAGAACCTTTTAATCCAACACAATAAGCCCATGCGCCTTTCATTACAATGCGTACAAAGACAATGATAACTATATGAAACTTCGTATACCCGATTGAACACATCTTACATTCAAATGAATATACATGAACCGGCATGGCAAAGCATCGTGGTAAAGGATTTTAACCCCTCAGAATATGGGACCTTTAATCCAACTTACTAAGCCCATGCGCTCGATCACATAATGCATATGAAAAATAAAGACAATAATATCAAACTTAGTGTACCCGATTGAAAACATCTTACATTCAACTGAACACACATCAACTGGCGCGGCAAAGCATCGTGGTAAAGGGTTTTTAACCCCTCAAAATAGGGGACCTTTAATCCGACTTACTAAGCCCATGCGCTCGGTCGCATCATGCATACAAAGAATAAAGACAATAATATCAAACTTAATATACCCGATTGAACACATCTTACATTCAACCGAATATGCATCAACCGGCGCGGCAAAGCATCGTGATAAGGGTTTTTAACCCCTCAAAATAGGGGACCTTTAATCCAACTTACTAAGCCCATGCGCTCGATCACATAATTACATAAACAAGTAAACATGTGGAATTTAAATGACGAATAATAAATAAATCAAAGCAACATAAAATAAAAGAAGGTGTCGTTTACTCAAGCGGTACGTGGAGTTGTATCCCAAGTACAGATCATACTAACGTCCATTCAGAATCGGCTATGAAATTTATGTCTGGATTTCCATCCGATATACCGCGAGAGTTGACACATCTTTCATTTTATTCCAAGGCCACAACATACAATATTTCGTAATACATGCATATTTATCTACTCAAGGGCCACAACATGCATTTTAACATAATAATCATGCGAACAATACTCAATAAATAATAAAAATAAAACTGAAAACGAGTGTGAAAAATACCCTCAGGTCTAACCTTTTTTTTCGACTTTCGGACTTGCGTTTCACGGCCGTCGGAAGGGTTATCACTCCGCAACTCTTCAGGTTCACTGGATTAACGTCTTAGCTCACTGTTTTGCTGTTTTGCTTGCTGTTTGACCTCCATTTTGCTGTTGTTTTTCCTGTATTCTCTGCTTACTATTTCAGGTGTGTTAGTGGGCTGTTTTGAGCGGTTTCGGGGTGCATATTTTTGGACTGTTTAAGGACTGTTTTGGGTCACTGTTTTGGCAATATTTTGGGACTATTTTTGGTGGTTTTACTCACTATTTTCAGGGGTTATTACTCACTGTTTTGGAGAGTTTATTCGGTAGTTGGTTGGGTAGTTTAGGGGGACTGTTTGAGGGGTGTTTGAGGGCTAATGAATCAGTAAAGGGGTTGTATGCATGGGTCTTATTTACGTGAGGTATAGGGCTGCTTAAAGGGGTTGTATTAGTGACTTTGTTAGGTTTAAGTGCTGTGTGAAAGGGGAGCTGGTGAGCGCGGCTAGGTGGCAGGTGCATGAATTGCCAATGGGGGCTGTTGAAGTTGCTGGGCTGATTTGTCTTTGCCGAGTGAGTGGATTTGTTTGTGCCGTGAGAGAGCTAAGGTGCTGGCCGAGAGAGGATCAAGTGGCGTATGGTTCTTTGTGTTGCTTTGTTTTGTGAGTGTGGAGTGTGGTTATTTGGAGGAGGCTTGCTTTCTGTGAAGGCTTGTGAGGGGGGCCGAGAGTTTTGGTTAGGGGCAGTGAACGTGAAGGTGTGTGTTTGTTACTGGATGAGGGCTGGTGATTTTGAGGTTTTATTTGTTTTTTTATGCGAGGTTGGTCTACTACGTGTATGGTTTGTGCTGTGAGGGTGAAGTGAAGGCTGATGAAGGTTTGCTTTGAGGCGTGAATGAATCAGAGAATGAGAGGCTTGGTTTGGCTTTGTTTATATAGAGAAGGGCTAGGGCTTCCCCTTGTCTCACAAGGAAGGGATTGGATTTTGTGTTGAGCAAGGAAAGTCAAAGATTTGATGGAGACAAGATTGGCTTAGATTAGGAAGGTTCAATATTTGATTGGCTTGGTTTAGGAATACAATTTGTTAGATTAGGAAGTCAATATTTTTAATTGGTTATGATTGATTTTAATTAGGCATAATATTTCTTTAATTAGTATATGATTTTGTTTAGTTAGGAAGTTAATATATTTGATTTATCTATATTAGGTAGGATTATATTATATTTTTTATTTAATTGGTAAATGGTTTAATTATTTTATTTAATTCAATTATATTATTTAATTAATATTTAATTTAATTTGGGTGTATTTTAAGGTGATATGGGCGTGTGGGCCTGGTGGTGGTGTGGGCTTGGTTTAGCTTGGTGTGTGGTGGCTTGGTAGTGGGTTTGGCCAAGGTTAAATGGTTCTGGGTTTTTTGGGCCAAAGGTGCTCTAAATGGAGGTCCAACAAGTGAGCTTGACGCTAAACAAGTGAATAAGGATCTAACGAAATACCGATTCCCTTCCGACGACCGTTCCCGCAATATCCTTAACTAAAAGGTAGTGCCTCCAACTGAGACTCATCATCGGGTTTCACATGCAAAAATGCAATGCCTACAATTAGTCTCCCCTCTTCCCTAACCCAACGAGAATCTATGGTGTCTTTTAAGATCGTGTGTCAATGTGTATGCGTGCAATGCATGTAATGCATAAATTCATAAAAATTCTATACTAATTGGCCCATTATCATTCTAAAGTGTTCAATCACATTATTGCGCGACACAAACTTGTCCCAGTTGAAAAGGTCCAACAGGTTTACACTTTGCGATAACATGGCTAAACAACTTCAAATGATAAGAAGCCCACACATAAAGTGGCCCATCGGCATTTTAGAAGCTTTTGGCCCAACAGTCAAAGGACACGAACTCGTCCCAGTTTAAATGGCCCAACAAGTTCACATCTTCTGACAAAAGGTCCAACTGGATCCAAATGACGACGGTCCAAAACATAAACACAAAATAAATAATTGCTATTAGTTCTACGACTAAGGTTCTCATGTGGGTTTACAAGAGTGTGGACAAAGGCTCTCATTGACGAAGGATTGCCCACAACTAGGACTCCCCACTCAAGGGTTCAAGCGACCAAGTGAGCGCACCTTTTTTATACCTTACGGTACATGCCAACGAGTTAAGGTGCGTGATTGACTATCAAATGGATTTCCCATTGTATATTACCCAGAGGGAGGGTGGAGCGAACTCTCTTAAATACCCAAGCCTCTTAGGCTATTATCGCTTGGTGACAGGAATAAACAACGAGTCCTCCAAATTAGTCCATCACAGTAAGCTACGAGTACATGATTATCTAGGTGCCTTCACAGCTTTTCCTTATAGAAAGGTAGTGAATGAAGGAAGACACCAAACCATTACCAAGCTTTAATAATGCCTTTGATTAAACCCCCTAAACCCACTATAGACACGGTTAACTAAAGCACAAATCATAATCACTACAAGACATTATTTCGAGGCCGATTCTCTATCCCCAGTGGAGTCGCCAGACTGTAGGACACAGAAATTGAAGACGTTGTTCTAGGCTTGCGGCCTAGTTGGGAGTACGGAATAGCTCGTGTGGAACTAAACCGGAGAAATAACATGGAGTCGCCACCCGGTGTGAACCGGGATAAAGATTTAAAGCCGCACTCACCCCTCGCAAGGGAAGACCTCAAACCTGTTGGGTTCGGAATGGTCCCTTACTTATGTCACTTGTAAAGATATGATTTGTGCAATAAACTAACCGAATCTACTCAACATGTATGCTCAAATGTAGCCTACACCTAAGTTCGCATGCATAAGAATAATAAAGAAACCTATATCTAAGTTTCCATGCTTCAAAGTAATTTGTCATAATGGCAAACACACAATAACATACAATCATCGCACAAGTATGTTCAATTATCTAATGCGGAAAATAAATAAGAATCTAAGCGTAAATAAAAATTAAATCCCTAATATGATATAAAACAACCTAATCATGCATAAAGAAAGAAAATACTATCGACTAAATCATGCTAAGAAAAATAAATATGTGTATCTCTCAAGCAGTATGTGGCATTGTATCCCGAGTGCAAACCGCAATACCGTCCATTCGGATTCGGCTACGGAATTTACGTCCGGGTTTCCATCCAATATACCACAAGAAAGAACACATATCCATTCACCCAACGGCCACAACACAAATCAACTAATGACTCTTATGCGAAGTAAATTTAATAAATAGTTAAAAGATGAATAAATAAAAGAGGTGCCCTTAGGTCAAACCTTTTATATCGCTTCTTGGAAGTGCGTTACACGGCCGTTGGAAGGGTTGATGACCTGCAACTCCTCCGGTTCACTAACTCAACATTTTCCTTCGCTGTTAGAGCTGCTATTTTCACTCTGTTTCGCTGTTGTTTCCTCATGGTTTTGTTGCTGGTTTATGCGGTTTAAAGGGATAAAATATAGGTTGTTTTGGTGGTGAAAAAGGGTGTAGTTTCGGTGGTCAAAAGGTGCAGTTTCGATGGTCAAAATGTGCAGTTTTTGGACTACATTGAGGTGATTTCAGAGGACTGTTTCGGTGGACAATGAGGGGTTGTATGCGAGGTTTTTTGCGGCAAATGAGGGGTAATTTCAGGGGTTATTTTGAGGGTAATATGCGGTAATGAGGGGGCTGCAGTACGGGACTATTTTGCGGTAGTAATGAGGGCTGTTGGCGAGGGCTGTGCGGTGAGAATGGACTGTTTTGGTGAATTTTATGAGGTTATATGCGTCTGTTTCAGGAGGATTTCAGGGGTAGTATTCGTTGAAGGAATGGACTAGGTAATTGGTACGACAATGGAAGGGTTTTTGGTGTTGTGATGGTGCGGAAATGGAGAGGTTTTGGTGATGTTGTGGTGTGGCAATTGAGGCTTTTGGTGCGTGAGTTGTGCAGCAGTATGAAGTGAATTTGGGAGGCTTTTGGGCGTGAATGAGCTAGGGTTTGGAAGGGTGGGTGAATGCCTCTTTTTATAGGCAAAGGGTTGGAAGCAATCCTAGTTTGAATAGGAAAGGATATTCTAATGATGGTGACATCTCCTAATTAGTATCTCAAAAGGAATGAATCTCTTTAATTTAGGATAGTGATTGGTTTTGATTAGGAAAGGGATCCATGATTTCTTTTACTTAGGAAAGGATTTGACTTGATTTAAGAATGTGTTAAATGTGCATCTTGCTAATTAGGAGAGCCATAGGCGTGAACTTGGTCTCCTTGGGCGTGGGCTTTGGGTTTTTGGTAGGCTTGGGTATTTGGGTTTGGTATATGGTTTGATGAGTGGATTATGGGGTTTTTGGGCCAAGGATAAACTTTGAAACGGAGATCCGATGAGAAAACCGAAGCTATTCAACTGTATTAATTCCAACAAAAATGCCAATTTCCAACTTTACCCTTCCAACGTTCGTTTCTCGCGACTTCCACAATTTAAAAGGTAGTGTCTCCATATGAGACTCATCATCGGGACTTATATGCAAAAATACAGTGCCTACACTAGTCTATTCCGCATTATCGATGTCCAGTCTCGATAATACTACGACTAGGGATATTTAATGATTAAACCTTTATGGATTGATACTGTCTCATATCTTATAATCCGGAACTAATCATAGAGACTTTTATCATTTATATATTTAAGTAATCAAATTACAAAATGATAAAATGCAATTTCATTGTTACATAATTAATTTGTACAAAAACAACAATGTCTTTTAAAAATAGTGACGTTATGGGTCATAATTGTCTAACAACGCAAACTTCTCTGCGTCACAACGCGCCTTAATTATGCAACATGCCGACACACATCATCACATGCATCATCACTGCATCATTATTATCCACACGTCGGGACGCGTATGACCTTATGTGTCACGATGCACTGAAAAGCGCTTGTCATATGTCAACATCTCAGCAAGCCGCGTACACTTGTCATCAATCCACGTGCGTCGTGACGCACAAGCCTTCACGTGTTGAGATGCTCATACCTAAAATTTGCCTATAAATTGAAGCTGATTTCATTTTCCATTTTCATACTTTCCTTAGCTTTCTAAATAAGGAACTAAGGATTATATATTGTTTGTATATATTTATAGTAATGTATTTTTACTTTTAATAGTAATAATAGTTTGTTTGTTTTATCTTTCTTTTATGTTTTGTAGTTAATTTCTGTTGGGGGAAGGGTGAAACCCTTAATATGGATAATTTAGGTTAATCTCCCTTAATTTATAATTTATAAATTATCTTAAAACCTGACTTAATTGAATACCGCCTTTATGATCGGTTAGACTTAATTAAATTAATTTTAACTTGGCATAATTGGATACCGTCTTTCTGGTCGGTTGGAATTAATTAAAACATGAATTAGTGATCGGTTGGTACTATACTATAAATTTATATATTATAATAAGAGAGATTTCTAGATTTGAAATATTAAAGGTGGATCCCTTGACCCCAGTATTTTATTTAATCAAGGGAAGTGATGAAGCACAATATTCACGAGTTTAATAATTGATTGAATTATATTATGTGTGATGTTTTGGCTTGTTTATTGAATCTTAAGCTTAATGCTTCTTGTTGTCTGATCACCAATAAGATTGATGTGGTAAACTTAAAATGAACTTGACGATGGGATTTTAGGTTGCAGCCTTAGATTCAATAGCTCACGATCACGCGTCTTGGAGATTTCCTTCCAGTATATACATATACCTGTCGGGCCTGGGCACCTACAATTGGAACTTAATCTTAATGAATTCAGAGTTTCTTGGTTAATATAGACATATAGTTAATTGGGTTACTTTGGGTGTTTGCATCTGACCATCGACAGAGACTTTTGCTTATCTTCGTGTTCCAAGATAACAACTGATTTATTACATATGTATAGGAGAATAAATTCATCTTTAGAGTAATATATGGGCAGAATCACAACTCTAGATGTTTTATTTATTATTAATTTCCTTAATTTTTTATTTTTTATTTTTATTTATTTATTTAGTTAATCTATATTCAAGTAACAAACAATCCTTTCCAACCTCAATTAGATACCTGTAAACATTTAGCATCACTAATTAATAACATTGTGAGAACTTAAGTTCTTGTGGGATCGATATTTCATACTACTTGAGTGATATGTGCGCTTGCGTAACATGTGTGATTTCACCGATCAAGTTTCAGCGCCGTTGCCGGGGACTTATTTTTCTTGCGTTATTAATTTTGAAGCTATTTACTTTACTTGTATCTAATTTTATTTCTTTTTATTATTTTTCATTTTTATTTGTTTCTTTTATTTCAAGTGGTTGAAATATGGATCATATTGGGCGATGGAAGCATTACGAGCTTTCTGAGGCCTGTTGTCCAGCCCAACAACTATCACTGAATGTCAGATACTAACAATACAATATTTGCTCAACCATTTCGGATATGTCACCACTAATAACTTTAGTGGCGAAAAAATGATTTTTAGTGGCGAAAAATTTACCCACTAAAAGTCATTTTTCTTGTAGTGAATTGTAACATCCCTGATCTGGAAGATGTTATCGGCAGGGAATATGACATACTATTCCCCTTAGCCTCTAACTTCTGACATCTGTTATTCTTCTCTCACATAAAGAATCATGCATGAGACGATTGCCTAACTCATCAATCATGAATGTATAACACTTTTAATACTACATACTTCGTTTTAATACATAATACAACTCTGATAATGATTATTATAATACAATGTATACGAAACCTTTACTATATAAAATATATGTTACATGTCATTTCTTGACTCTAACTGAACTGGACTTTGTTTCTAACTTGACCTGTTGGACTCCATACCCATTGACTGCTGTCAGTATCCATCCTCTCGAGCTCATCCACCAAGAACCTGAAAAACAAATCACTATGAGTGGGAGAGGGTTAGATCACAATCTAAGTGAGTGGACGATTTAAAGTAAGAACTGAAATACTATAATGAAAATGTTTAATTCTAGAACCAAGGTTCTTTGAGAAAATTATATTATATGAAAACCTTTTTGTTTGTCTGAAACTCTGGACTATTTTCAAAAATCTTGTCTGGAATCTCTTTTATAAAACTTATCTTTTCTGGAATCTTCTTTTGAAAGTCTGGTTCTGTAACTTATATCTGAAAGGTCTGTTCTGAAAATTGTTTATGAAATGTCTGTTTTCTGAAAATTATGTCTAATATTTAATCTCTGAAAACTATTTTCTAAAAACCTGATATCTGGAAACTGATGTCTCTGAAAAACTTGACGTATGGGGGCGTTACGTATCGTCGTCCCCCCATACGCCTAACTAGAGCCATGAGTGTAAATCCATGACATTGCGATGTTACGTATCGCTGTCCCTCAAAGCATGCCAAACCTGTCCCTGAAACTAGTGGTCTTGGAGCGTTAGATATCACCGTCCCCCAAGCCACTGAATAAGAACTATGGGTGCAAATCTATGCTACCCTCCAAACTCTGAAACTAGGATCTAGAGGCATCTATCATCCCTAGTCCGGAACTGGGATCTGGAAGTGTTACGTATCGCCGTCCCCTCAGTCCTCTACATGTGCACATGTCATCCGTCAATTTCATGTCTGTAACAAGTTACATACTGAGGTGGGTTTTTTTCCCATGCCTCGAAAATCATAAAATCATACATGGAAAACATTTCTTTCTCAAACATATCTTAAAATATGATCTTTCATGAAATAACTGCAGTAAAAACCAACTAACGCCCTAAAAGCGTAAAAATAAGTGTGATGTGTAAAAAAACATTATAAAAGTCAACTTTAAAGAAGAATGTCCACTCACAGATTTTAGAATATGGCTGCATTACTCACTTGCTGAAGAAAGCCCTAGTTCCTGCGATGATCTATAATCGATAATCTCAATTAGAAGATGGACTAACGAATATATATTTCAGATTCAACTAATTTTTCTTATTCAAGTAAGTGTTATCATCCCGAGGCGTATCTTATTATATCATGATGTAATATATACTTACGAGTTAATACGTGACCCTTAGGGTGCCCTCTAACATGCTAGGGTGAAACCAGAATAGTTTAAAACTGATTTGGGATGGTTTTGGGTCACGCGTCATGACGCTCAAAATTCCAGAAACGTGTTCCTGCAATGTTTCCAGTGCGCATTGCGACGCAAGCCCCTGCACGTTGCGATGCAAACCAATTTTCTAGGATTTTATGCTTGCTTCCTAAGTCTCCCTTACCGAAATGCATTACCATACACAATTCAACTTATTATTGCACAAACCAACATCAAGAATCATCAATTCACAAAGATTAATTTTCCTAACATATTCAATTCACCATTACAACATCAATTTAGCTTATTACTTAGAATTTTCTTAATTAAAGTATTTATTTCTAAACCAAATTAACCACATAAATAATATCAAAACAACTCAACAACATAATTTAAATACCAACACATTAAAATCAACACTTTCAACACTTGGGTCAAGATTTCTTTACCTCACTCACTTGATTTATTTCATCCTTCAAGTCTCCCATAATTGCTAAGCTTTCTTCTTATTTTGCTCTTTTCCTTTCTCACGTTTTTTAGCCCTCTTTAGAGATGAGGGAATAATGCCCTATTTATAGAGGAAGGGGCTGATTTTTGTGATGGATTCGGGTGGTTAGGATTAAGCCACCTCATCTTTTTTTAGACTGATCCCGAAATTACTGTAGCAGTCACTGAATTTACGAGTTTTGACTTATTTCAGGTTCGAATTTGGAAAAATGTCCAACGTGAAGGTTGTATCTCTCGGCCTTAGCTTTCTGAAGATATAAAATTCATAAAAATCGAAGATCGTATAAAAATTTTATAACCCAAATACCATAGGCTATCCGAAGTGGAACATCATACCCTCTCGTATCGAATCTCGATGAATTTACCGATTGTCTCCCAAGTCGTTTCATGAGTGTATAAGTGTTCAGATATAATTTATATAATATAATATTCATCCCATAATGAAACAGTAATCGAGATCACTGATCGTCGAGATTACCGGTCGTTACATCAATAAAGAGTCTCATCACTTTCATTGTCAGTCAAAATAATCGAGAACCAAATTGAAAATCCACATGCCCTAGTTGATTAGGAAGAAAACGAGTCTCAAAATGGTGATCTTAATCATCCTAGGACCCTCAGCCAATTCATGAATCCCACTAGGACAATCTCACCATCTTGCATTATTTTCCCCCAGATGCAACGCATTTCAATTTTAAGCCAGGTGCCATCCAACTTTTACCCACATTCCACGGTCTAGAATAAGAAAATCCTTATAAGCACTTAAGGGAATTTGAAGAGGTATGTAACACTTGCACAGACCAAAATTATAGCATGAATATAATTCGATTAAAGTTTTTTCCCTTTTCTATAAAAAATAAAGCTAAAATTTGGTTGCAGAGTCGTGGGTCAGGATCCATCAGAACATGGGATGATTTACAAGAATAGTTCCTAAAAAAATCATTTCTCCTTCACATGACAAACTCCTTTAAAAGGAGAATCACGACTTTCACACAAGAGTCGAGGGAAACACTTTACCAATATTGGGAGAGGTTTAAAGTGATGTTGAATGTTTATCCACATCACGGGTTTGAAACATGGAGGTTGGTTGCCTAATTCTACGAGGGGTTAACACCCCACGGTAGACAAGTAGTAGAAATGATATGTAATGGTGAGTTTAGGGACAAAAATCCTGAAGATGCACTAGATTACCTAGAATATATAGCAGAGAATGAACAATATTGGGATACAGTTGACACTTATGAGCCATCTGTAAAATCACAACCATCTGATAGAGGTATGTTTAACCTTAGGGAATACCATGACCTTTCTACTAAGTATGCATCTCTAGCTAAAATGGTTAAGGCATTAGAATTGAGGAAGAGTGGTAATGTCAAGTCTATTCAAGAAGTCATCTATCAAATCTGTAATTCAAATGAACATGCCACATAAGTTTGCCCAACCATGTCAGCCCTGTAAGAATGCCTTCATGACCAAGTCAGTTCCATAAACACTTTCAATATACCAAGTCCAAACCCATACTTCTAAACCTAAAATTTTGGTTGGAGAAACCATCCAAACTTCAATTGGAGGAATGATAACCAAGCACAACCATCGCAACAACCTCTCCAGGTACACCAGAATTTTTGAAATTCTCTGAACTATACACCATATGTCCCACCACCTCGGAAAACCCTTGATGATACCTTACATGCATTCATTGAGAAATAGGAAGCCATCAATAACCAAAATGTTCAAACATTGATTGATTTGAAAGATACCTTCTCCAAAATCACATTTGTATTGACCATTAATGAGAAAAGAAAGTTTCTTGCCCAACCACAGCCAAATCCCAAGAGTCATCAAAACCCTCATGGGGGTAGTTTTGGTAGTCAACACATAGACTAAGTCAAATATGTTATTACTCTTCGCAGTCGTAAGGTCATCCATATACCTATTCTTGAACCTCGCGAAGATGAAAATAAATCAAATTCAGAGGGTAAGGAATGGGTTGATGAACCATTACCTGTCATTGATGATAATAATTTTTCTCATGCACCTCTATTTCCATATGCATTAAAAACAAAGAAATAGAACCATTCCCCAAAGATATAGGAAATATTCAAACAGGTAAAGGTCAATATTCCTTTGTTAGATGTCATCCAACAAATACCATCTTATCCCAAATTTCTAAAAGACTTGTGCACCGTTAAAAGAAAACATCAAGTAAGAAAGAAAGTTTTTCTAGCTGAACAGGTAAGTTCCATTCTCTCAACCAATAATGCATTAAAATACAAGGACCCTGGTTGTCCAACTATTTCTTGTATTATTGGAAATAAAAAAAATTGAACATGATTTGCTTGATCTTGGAGCCAATATCAATTTGCTTCCATTTTTTGTTTACCAACAACTTAATATTGGTGAGTTAAAACCAACTTTAACTACTCTTTTACTTTCCGATAGATCAGTCAAGGTACCGAAAAGAATTATTGAAAACGTGTTATTACAAGTCGATAAATTCATATATCATGTGGATATTATTATCTTGGAAATACAACATGTAGCAGACAGTTATAAGTCAATTACTGTAATACTTGGTCGCCCATTTTTAGCAACAGCTGATGATTTAATTAATAACATAAATGGAATCATGAATTTATCTTTTAGCAATATGACGTTGGAGCTTAATGTTTTTAATATGTGCAAACAATCATATGATGAGGACAGTGAAAAGGAGAGCATAGAACTAATTGAATCAATTTTGGAGGAACATATTTAGGGGAGTTTATCTGATCCCATGGATATTTATACTGCTAATTTTCTTGAATCAAGTTTGTAATTAAATTCGGATATTTCTAATGATTTTTCACTTGATTCTACACAGGTACTGAAAGACGATGGAGAAAAACAGAATTTTGATAAACTATGAGCACAGGAAAAAGAAAAAGATGATGAAGCACCCAAATCGAAATTAAAGACTTGCCAAAAGGATTGAAGTATGCATTTCTTAGAGACGAGCAAACTTACCCTGTGGTAATTTCTGCTTCCCTTACAGGCAATCAAGAAGGTAAGTTGTTAAATGTGTTGAAAGAACATAAACTGGTAATTGGATGGACTTTAAAAGCCATAAATGGTATTAATCCATTGATCTGCACACACCAAATACATTTAGAAGAAAATGCTAGGACATATCATCAACCCCAAAGAAGATTGAACCTTCACATGAAAGAAATGGTAAAAAAAAGTCTTTAAACTTCTTGATGTAGGCATTATCTACCCTATCTCCGATAGTAAATGGGTAAGTCCTGAACAAGTTACACCTAAAAAGTCTGGAATAACTGTTGTGAGAAATGATAAAGAATAATTTATTCCAACTCGAATCTCATCTAGTTGGCGTATGTGCATTGACTATAGAAAACTAAATGATGCCACTAGAAAAGATCATTTCCCTTTATCTTTTCTTGAAAAAAAATTAGAAAGAGTAGTTGGACATCCATACTATTGTTTTTTTTTATGGTTACTCAGGTTATTATCAAATTCTCATTGCTTTGGAAGACCAGGAAAAGACCACATTCACATGTCCCTTTAGAATATTTACATTTAGGAAAATGTCTTTTGGACTTTGTAATGCACCATCCATATTCCAACGATGCATGTTAAGTATATTTAGTGACATGGTTGAACATTTTTTAAAGGTTTTTATGGATGATATAACTTTTTTGGGAATTCACTTGATAATTCCTTGAATAATTTGGAAAATATTTTGAAAAGATGTGAAGAAAAATAACTTGTGTTAAACTGGGAAAAATCATTTCATGACTAATTCTGGAATTATTTTGGGACACGTTATGTCATCTAAAGATATTGAGGTTGACAAGGCATAAATAGAGGTAATCTTTAAATTGTCATCACCAAAAATAGTAAGGGAAATCCGTTCTTTCTTAGGACATGCACGATTTTATAGGAGGTTCATCAAAAACTCTAGTACCATATCCAAACCCTTGTGTAACCTCCTATTAAAAGATGCAATATTTGAATGGACAAAAGAATGTCAAAAATCATTCTAAATGATTACCAATCTTTTGACTTCTGCTTCTATCATATTTAATTGGTTCTTCAACCAATGTTTATTTTGATCATGTTATGTTACATATTTGATTTCTAAACAGGATGCCAAGCCAAGATTACTTCGGTGGATGTTATTGCTTCAAGAATTCAATCTCACAATCAAAGATAAAAAAGGAACAGGGAATTTGGTTGCAGATCATTTATCGAGACTCACAAATGAGTCATCAATTGATATAACACCTATCAATGACTCTCTTCCTGATGAATTTTTATTTTCTGTAAATACAATTGTTAGACAATTATGACACATAGCGTCACTAATTGTAAAAGACATTGTGGTTTTTGTACAAATTAACTATGTGACAATGGAAATTACATTTTATCATTTTGTAATTTGATTACTTAAATATATAAATGATAAAAGTCCTTATGATTAGTTCCGGATTATAAGTATGAGACAGTATCAATCCATAACGGTTTAATAATTAAATATCCATACTCATAGTATTATCGAGATTGGACATCGATAATACGAAATAGACTAGTATTGCACTTGTGCGTGTTATGGAAGCGTAACAACATAGTTCTCATATATTTAAGTATTGGATACTTATGCAAGAGTGATAGGAGGTTGTGTTTACCGATGGTACGGAAACAGCTTCGCTCGGGATAGACCCCGCAGAATCTCATTGGTAGTATGACTATGTGTCTATGGGAATCCGCATCAGGGTAGGTGTATTTGGTCTTAACCTGAGACTTGCATCGCTAGTACTTGCGACAATCAATACGCTTTGGTTTTGGTCGTCCAGGACTTTAATAGGTTCTGTGTACGCCTCTTCTGGGTTTATTGAGAATCGTAGTGTATTGGTTGTGATGTCAAGATGGAAGTATCAGTTCAGTCATATGGAGATGATGATCATGCAGGGATACAGAACTGGTACTCTAATTGTTTGCAACCATCGGGATAATATGACAAGGTCATGATTATCCGATTAAAGAGACTAGTTGCTTGTAATCCGATATATGTTTCGTACGGGGAAGACACTATTCCAGCTACAGGCCTTGCATGTGACATCCGATACTAGATCGTAATACGTAATACTATGTATACTAAGCCTGACATAGATTATATATTCCTTTAAGAATATTTCTGGAGAATTGGGTAGGCACGGTATTTTGCTAGAAGCCAACCATGTCTCGTAAATCGGTAAAATGTAGTACGAGGTACATACGTGTTCAGATAGTCCGACAACCGAATTTACTGCTAACATATCCAGGGATCTCATGGGTCACTTCCCGAAGATTCACCGATGACGTATGATTCGAACATAATTAATCTAGGATTAATTACGGAGAGATTTTATCTAAGATAAAATAATATTTGAAGAGAGAAAATGATTAATTCGGAATTAATCGATAAAATGATAGATTCGATATATTAAACGAAATTAGATTTCGACGCAGAATTAAAATTGGATTTTAATTCGGGCTAACGAATCGATTTAGAATTAATTCACGAGTGACGTGAATAGTAATTTTACTAGGCATAATTATTTAATTAAATTTGATTTAATTATGTCGCAACGGAAAATTCATTAATTCGGAATTAACGAACCTGAGCCCGGAATGTGTTCGCGGGCCCACTCGCATTTTGAATTAAAGTGGGGCCCACAAGTCACATCGCATGTCACTTTAGTGATGGAAGTCATGTCACCTTTTTGTGATTGACAACCAATCAATATTCATGATGGGAATAGATGGAGGCATTGAATGCCATTTTTCTCTCCATTTTGCTTTATGCTTTTTGGAAAAGCATATACCAAAAGTGTGAAGGATTTTTGGTGTTAGGTTTTTAGAAAACAAAAACAAAAGAAAATTGAAACTCTCTCTCTCTCTCTCTCTCTCTTTTAGCTCATTGCCGTGAGATTCTTAACAAGGAAAGGAAAATTGTTTTTCTTTCTTTCTTGCTAGCACATTCAAGGAATCATATCAAGGTGTTAGGGAAACTAATCCCTTGAGCTTGGAATTAAGATCAAAGCTTGGAGCTTGGATTTCAACTTCAAAGAGGACCTTGGCAGAAACTAGGAGGAGGCAAAATTTTTGTGTTCAACGCATCCAACATCCGTTCTTTGTAAGTATAATTCTGCCATTCTTACTATAGTATTCACATGATTTCATTGCTTTATATGATCTTGGGAATGTCTTAGAGACCAACAATGGTATCATGAACCTTGATGAGCATGAAATTGAACTAGGGGTTTATATTCTTGATTTGGGTATTTTTGATTTGAGCATGTTTTAATCAAATTGTTTGTTTGAGTATGCTTGTATGTTAATAACTTGGAGTTATGCATGATCAATTTGTAGAAAAATTAATTGGATTAATTTTCCCAAATTTGCTAGGCTTGGCCGAATACTATATGCCCTAAAGGTCATGGTATTTTTTATTTTTTGATCATTGGATGAGTTGAAAGACATGGATATATTGATTTAAGATTCAATCGGATTGAAATCGGAATCGGATATAAAATCCATATAAATGCCGTGAGCTTCAAAGCATGAAATGAGAGGATTTTTTGTTTCAATAATGTTGGCATGTATTGATGATGAATAAGCATGATTAATTGATTAGATTAGTATTTTGGAAATGTTAATTTAAATAGTTAATCATGGTTAAACACTTTAATTAATTAAATCATGATATTTGGAATATTAAAATTTAATTAGTTGGGCTTAATTTAGATTTGGGCTTATAATGTTGTATTTGGGCCTAATGGGCTTGGTTGGGCCAAGTTGGTTTAGGAAAATTGGATTGGATCCAAATTAGGCCTAAACCATTCCATTAAGTCCAAACATGACAAATGGGCCTTTTATGTTTAATTGGGCCTAATGGGCCTAAATTGGTTTCTTTGCAAATAGGGTGATTCCTTAATTGGGCTTTGGTATTTGGGTTTGACATATATTGACCAAAGTCCATGCCTTAAGAAATTAATTGAAAGCCCATTGGACTTTAATTAAATGACATTGGATGTTAATTGGGCTTTGAGACCCATTTAGATTAGATTTGGAATCTAAGTCGTAAAGGAGCATTAAAAGTGTAATTATTTAATTTGGAATTAAATATGGAATTAGTATTGAACACGAATTAAATTAGATTTAAATTGTAGTTCGATATAATTCAAGAATTCGTACTTCGAGTACTTATTCTTAAACGAGTTGGACTCGCGCAAATCAAATCGTTGTTTAAACATTGGATGATCACTTCATTCAAAGATTAATTAATTGGATTAGATTGATTGAATAACATGCTTTGTGTGAATACATGGATGTGTTGAATGAATAATGTATATCGGATGGATATTAGAAGGGAAAGGGCAATTTTGGAAATTATTGTAAATTTAGAATTTATTAAATTGGACCTACGTGTCCAGCCTTATATCTTGATTCTTTGTAATTCTCTTCTCACCTAATTCTCCTCAATGTTAATGTGGTTTCTTTAATTGTATTATGTAATTGGGTAGAAGTTAGAATAGTGCTAGCCGGGGAGAGGAAATTGAGTGATTTGTTCTAGGAACAATCTGTGAGATATCCATCCGCATATCATTATTAATTTATTTTTCGCGCCTTATTATGCTTTTAGAATGCATGCTTAAGGGTGTATGATGAGACCTGACAAAGATAATAAATTGGTTGCCAATTTACGCGAAAACCCCTCAACAAATATTAAGCGTTTTCCTTCCATTGAGTGATTCTTACTCAAGATCCAAAATTGGCACTGGTTTGTTGGCAAAAGTCAAGACATTTGTCCATCGCGGATGTGTTTGAATCATGAAGGCTTTGTTCCATATCGTATGTCTTGTCCAAGTTGTGATTTGATGGCCAAAGTCAAGATCACTTCTTGTCCATCGACATCGATTACGAAGCTTTCCAAAGTCAATGGGTTCCGCTTAATTGGAATCGTTAAGCTTGTTGTGCCAAAGCCAAGGCTTAGTTGATTCAGAGGAAAAGGTTAGGAAAATATATTGGATATATTGGCATATATATTGTATATATGTTTCGGACTTGGAGGTCCACCTACCGGGTCTAGGAATTGGATGAGATCTAAATGATCTTAGAGATCTACCTAGTTAAATATCATACAGCTTGTTGGCTAAAGTCAAAGTTGTGTGTTATTTAACGGGATCCTAGCCCACTAGGAAACTATGTTTCCCGACTCAACAGAGGGTTAGAGGCTCGCCGAAAAATAGTGGGAGGCTAGTATTGAATTTGCAATTTCGTTCAAATACTTTGCTCTACGCGCTTTAAAATTATTTCGTCAATTTTTTTATTAGTTGGACAAATATATTATTATTTTTCTTGTAACAGTTAGACTGTACCCATACATCGTTAATCGAATAGTTGGACTATTGCGATTAAGATGACAGGAAAGTTAAGCATTAGGGATTTTGTCATGGGCGACAATGTCTTTAATGGCACAAACTTTCAAGATTGGGACATGAATCTCAGGATTGTCCTGGGATCTGAGAAGTTACTCTACATTATAGAGAGACCTCTTGGGCCTAAGCCCCGACCTGATCAGTTTCTTGAGCTAGAGCTTTGGAAGACGCATAGCGATGACAATGCGACTGCTCAATCGGTAATGCTTGCTGCTATGACTCCGCAATTCCATCGTCAAAATAAGGGATTGGATCCCTATGAGATGATGGTGAAGTTGCATGATCTTCACCGATCTAATCTTAGATCGCAGAGATATGAGTTGCAGAAGAAGCTCTTCCGCGCTAGCATGTCAGATGGTACGTCTGTTGAGCACCATGTGTCACAGATGATTACTGACATTGAGCAGCTCGGACAGATGGGCATCATCTTCAAGGCTGAGACTTCAGTAGATTTGATCCTACAGTCTCTCCCCGACACTTGGAATGGGTTCATCATGAACTACAATATGTTGAACCAAGACCAAACTCTTGGAGAGTTGATGACCATACTGCGCGAAGCAGAAAAAGAGGAAATCAAAGTGGGCAATGCACCGGCTTCAGGTATGTTTGTTATAGAAATAAACATGTCTACTACTAGTTTTAAAAATTGGATTTTTTATTCTGGTTGTGGTACTCATATATGTACTGATGTGCAGGATCTACAAATTAGCAGGAGACTGGCCTCATGAGAGATTGACCTCCGCGTTGGAAATAGGACACGAGTCGCCGTTTTGGCCGTTGGCACTTTTGTTTTGGAACTTCCCTTGGGGCATGTACTTAAACTTACAGACAGTTATTATGTACCTAGTTTGACTAGGAATATTATTTATGTATCTATGATAGCCCAATGTGGGTATACTTTTGTATTTAGAAACACTGGGTGTTTTATGTATAAAAATGAAATAGAAATTTGCACTGCTGATGTAAATAATGGTCTTTATATTTTGAATATGAATCAATCTTAAACATATAATGTAACAAACAAAAGGCTTAAAGTAAGTAACAAAGATGAAACATATATGTGGCATTGTCGTTTGGGACACATAAACAAGACACGTATATCCACACTTTCGAAGAGTGGGTACTTGGACGGATTTGATCCAAATTCATATGACGTCTGCGAATCTTGTTTATTAGGCAAGATGCCTAAATCACCTTTTACCGGTAAAGGTGCACGTGCCACCGAACCGTTAGCCCTCATTCATAGTGACGTATGTGGGCCTATGTCTAGCCAGGCTAGAGGTGGATATGAATACTTCGTAACCTTTACGGATGATGCATCGCGTTATGGTTATGTGTATCTTATGAGACACAAGTCGGAAACCTTTGAGAAATTCAAAGAGTTTCGACACGAAGTAGAAAAACAGACCGGCAAAAGTATTAAGACATTACGGTCGGACCGTGGTGGTGAATACTTAAGCAATGAGTTTCTTGATTACTTGAAAGAATATGGTATTCTTTCACAGTGGACTCCTCCCGGAACACTGCAATTAAACGATATGTCTGAACGGAGAAACCGAACTTTGTTAGACATGGTAAGGTCTATGATGAGTCACACGGAGCTACCTATTTCCTTCTATGGATATGCATTGAACAGTGCAATACTTATTTTGAATAAGGTTCCGTCAAAGTCTGTTCAACAGACTCCGTATGAAATATTGACAGGAAATAAACCTGGTTTCTCATTCCTGAAGATTTGGGGTTGCTGGGCATACGTTAAATGTTTGGAAGGTACCAAACTAGAACCCAAATCGGATAAATGCATATTTGTAGGATATCCTAGGGAAACCAAACGATATTACTTCTATCACCCACAAGAGAACAAAGTATTTGTTGCTCTACATGCGATTTTCCGTGAGAAGGAATTCCTAAATGCAGTGATAAGTGGTAGGAAAGTAGAACTCGATGAAAATCAGAGTGATACTATTCCTGGCACAGAATCCTTAATGGAACATAAACAGTCTATCAGGGATGAGACTGTACCACAATCTTCGAATACACAATGACCGCGTAGGTCGGAGAGAGTCAAAAAACAACCTGAGCGGTTTGGGTTACTGATCTCACCTCATGTGGATATTAATCTTATTGAGGATGACGAACTGGCTACGTATGAGGAAGCGATACAAGGTATCAACTCAGGTTTATGGCAAGATGCCATGAATTCCGAAATGGATTCCATGTACACCAACCAAGTTTGGACACTGGTTGATGCACCAAAAGGCGTAAAGCCTATTGGTTGTAAATGGGTCTTCAAGAGGAAGACTGACATGGATGGCAATATACAAACGTACAAAGCTAGGCTTGTAGAGAAAGGGTATCATCAACGACATGGTGTCGATTACGACGAAACATTTTCACCCGTTGCCATGGTTAAATCCATTAGGATAATGCTTGTTATAGCTGCATATTTCGATTACGAGATATGGCAGATGGACGTCAAAACCTTTTTCCTTAACGGAAACCTTTTGGAGGATGTTTATATGCAACAGCCTGACGGTTTTTTCATACCAAGACTTGCAAACAAGGTTTGTAAGTTAAATCGATCCATTTATGGATTGAAGCAAGCATCGCGTTCTTGGAACCAACATTTTGATGAGATCATAAAAGAATATGATTTCCTTCAAAATGAGGATGATCCTTGTGTATATAAGAATATTAGTGGGAGCGCACTGACATTCATTGTCCTTTACGTTGATGATGTATTACTTATTGGCAATGACATTCCCATGTTAACATCGGTGAAAGCTTGGCTTTCATTAAAATTATCCATGAAGGATCTGGGAGAAGCAGCCTTTATTCTAGGAATAAAGATCTACCGTGATAGATCTAGAAAGCTGCTTGGACTCTCCCAGAGCATGTACATTGACAAAGTGTTGAAGAGATTCAACATGGATCAGTCCAATAGGGGACTGTTGCCAGTGTCACATGGCGTCACTCTATCTAAGGACATGTGTCCTAAATCTCAAGATGAGAGAGACAACATGAGTCAGATCCCATTCGCCTCGGCAATCGGATCAATAATGTATACCATGATATGTACGGGACCTGATGTCTCGTATGCTTTGAGCATGTATAGTCGCTATCATACCGATCTAGGTGATGGTCACTGGATGCTGGTTAAGAATATCCTTAAGTATCTTAGACGAACTAAGGATGCTTTCTTAATCTATGGAGATGGAAAACTTGAGGTAACTGGGTATGTCGATGCAAGTTTCCAAACCGACAAAGGCGACTGTAAGTCGCAATCTGGGTACGTATTTTGTTTGAACAACGGAGCAGTAAGCTGGAAATCTTCCAAGCAATAGACTGTTGCCGATTCAACAACAGAAGCGGAGTATATTGCTGCAGCTGAAGCAGTAAAAAAGGCAGTTTGGATCCGTGAATTCCTAATTGGATTAGGAGTAGTTCTGTTAGCAGCTGAGCCCATTCGATTGTATTGTGACAATAACGGGGCTATAGCGTAGGCTAAGGAACCGCGGTCTCATCAACGATCCAAGCATGTTCTTCGACGTTTCCATCTGATTCGTGAGATCATACATCGTGGCGATGTGAAAATTGAGAAGGTCGCATCAGAGAACAACATTGCAGATCCGCTAACGAAAGTTATTCCTCAGCAAAAGTTTGAGCGACATGTATATAGTTCAGGTATTAGATGCTTGAGTGACTGGCTATAGGCCAAGTGAGAGATTGTTAGACAATTATGACCCATAGCGTCACTATTTGTAAAAGACATTGTGGTTTTTGTACAAATAACTATGTGACAATGGAAATTACATTTTATCATTTTGTAATTTGATTACTTAAATATATAAATGATAAAAGTCCTTATGATTAGTTCCGGATTATAAGATATGAGACAGTATCAATCCATAACGGTTTAATCATTAAATATCCCTAGTCGTAGTATTATCGAGATTGGACATTGATAATGCGGAATAGACTAGTATTGCACTTGTGCTTTTTATGGAAGCGTAACATCATAGTTCTCATACATTTAAGTATTGAATACTTATGCAAGTGTGATAGGAGGTTGTGTTTACCGATGGTACGAAAACAGCTGATGAGCGGAAAATATATCAATATTTACCGCCCCTTTTACTTAATATTTTGTTTAGTTTCTCGGGTTTGATGAACGTTTTGATATGTTTTATTTTATTTTGCAGATAAAATAATATCGGGACTCAATGAAATCATTTAGGATGAAATGTGGATCAAATAAGGGCAATTATTGGACTTGATATATTAATTTTGGAGATTGGAAACTTGAAAGGGCGTTTTTGACGAAGTGCAGTTTTGGAAATTCCAGTTTTGCACATATGTCGTATGTTGGGCATAATTTTTTACTCAGATATCGGATTGAGCTGATTCAAGTGCCAGATTAAAGAAGACTCAAATATCTACAACTTTGAAAGAGAAAATATTTTCGAATTCTGAAGATTTCATGACCGAAATTGATGAACCATCCAGAAGTGTGTGGAGTGTAATTATTAAAAGTCATTATCAATCATTTTCAAAGCAAAATATTAATTAATAAATAATTAATAAAAATTATCAAATCACCACCAAACAAGATAAGAAATTAGTGGAGCAATTATGGATTTGGTGGAGTAATTAGTGGAGAAATTAATAATGTAATTGGTGGAGAAATTGATTGATGATTTGATGGTGGTAAAATTTTTCCTATAAATACCAAGCCATTTCATTTGTAAAATTCATACTTTCTTCTTTGAAATTCTTAATGAATAAATAAGAAGATTGTATCTAGTTTGTTTATTTTTAGTTTTCAGTAATTAATTTTCAGTTTCGCACTTTCTTTTCTTTACTTTTCAGTTTTTACTTTCCGCGATTTACTTTTACGCACAATACTTTTCTTTCTTTAATTTTTCAGTTTTTACTTTTCAGTAATGAGGAGGTAATTTCCCAAGCTAGGGTGAAAGGTAATTCTTTTACTGTTACTATTTAGATTATTCTCCCTTAAAAATAATATATTCACTATTTAAAATACTGATTAATAAAGGATACCGCTATATTGGTCGGTTGGCAATTCAATTTAATCTGGTTTAAACCTGACTAATCAAGGATACCGCCAGATTGGTCGGTTGGTAAATTTATTTTGGTACCGCCTTTATGGCTGGATTATGGACAAATATTACCGCCTATATGGCTGGTTGGACTTAATTTGACTTAATCAGGATACCGCCAGATTGGTCGGTTGGTAATATTATAACAAGTTTATATATTATTTTATGGGAGATTTCTAAATAAGTAGTAGTAAAAGTAATTCCTTTTACCTTAGCATTTATTTTACTTTTTACTTTATGTCTTTTACTTTTCAGTATTTTTACTTTATGTCTTTTATTTTTCAGTTATTAGTCCTAGTTATGTGTTGTAACTAAATAGTTATCTGGGGTTGTGATGAATTTCAATATCACCGGTTTATAAGGGTTAGATTATAGTTTGGGTATTATAAAGATTTATTTATTGAGTCTTAATCTTAATGCTTTTTATTAATTGGCCATTAATAAAATTGATTAGGTAAACTTAAAATGAACTAGACATAGGGATTTTAAGTTTAAGACCTTAGACTCAATAGCCCACGATCTTCCTTGAGGATAGATAACCCTTTAATAGATTTCCTTACAGGATAGGAATATACCTGTCGGGCGAGGGTAGCCATAATTGGAACTCAATCTTAATGAATCCAGATAATGTGGTTGACATAGGAATATGGTTCAATTGGGTTACACTGGGTATTTGTGTCTGACCATCGACAGATGCTTTCGCATAATTTCGTGTTCCAGGTTAATAAATCAATGTTTTACCCATCTATATAATAATCACTTCATCTTTAAAATGGTATTGGAAGAAATCACAACCCTAGATCTTTGTGTCTTTTGTATTTTCTTTTGTCTTTTTATTTATTTATTTATTTAGTAAAGCCATTCAACCAATCAAACAAACAATATCTCTCTTATCCATTTAATTAGATATTTGTAAATAAATAGATTCAACAATTAATAACAACAGTAGGAATTAAATCCTCGTGGGATCGATATTTTTATACTACTTGAACGATACGTGCGCTTGCGTTATACGTGTGTGTTTACGCCGGTCAACAGCTTCACTCGGGATAGACCCCGCGGAATCCCATTGGTAGTATGACTATGTGTCTATGGGAATCCGCATCAGGGTAGGTGTATTTGGTCTTAACCTGAGACTTGCATCGCTAGTACTTGCGACAATCAATACGCTTTGGTTTTGGTCGTCCAGGACTTTAACAGGTTCTGTGTACGCCTCTTCTGGGTTTATTGAGAATCGTAGTGTATTGGGTGTGATGTCAAGATGGAAGTATCATTTCAGTCATATGGAGATGATGATCACGTATGGATACAGAACTGGTGCTCTAATTGGTTGCAACCATCGGGATAATATGACAAGGTCATGATTATCCGATTAAAGAGACTAGTTGCTTGTAATCTGATATATGTTTCGTACGGGGCAGACACTATTCCAGCCACAGGCCTTGCATGTGACATATGATACTAGATCGCAATACGTAATACTACGTATACTACGCCTGACATAGATTATATATTCCTTTAAGAATATTTATGGAGAATTTGGTAGGCACGGTGTTTTGCTATAAGCCAACCATGTCTCGTAAATTGGTAAAAAACGTAGTACGAGGTACGTACGTGTTCGGATTGTCCGACAACCAGGTTTACTGCCAACATATCCAGGGATCTCATGTGTTGCTTCCCGAAGATTCACCGATGACGTATGATTCGAACATAATTAATCTAGGATTAATTATGGAGAGATTTTATCTAGGATAAAATACTATTTGAATGGAGAAAACGATTAATTCGGAATTAATCGATAAAATGATATATTCGACATATTAAACGAAATTAGATTTCGACGTGGAATTAAAATTGGATTTTAATTCGGGCTAACGAATTGATTTAGAATTAATTCGCGAGTGACGTGAATAGTAATTTTACTAGGCATAATTATTTAATTAAATTTGATTTAATTACGTCGCAACGGAAAATTTATTAATTCGGAATTAACGAACCCGAGCCCGGAATGTGTTCGCGGGCCCACTCGCATTTTGAATTAAAATGGGGCCCACAAGTCACATCGCAAGTCACATCGCAAGTCACTTTAGTGATGGAAGTCATGTCACCTTTTTGTGATTGACAACCAATCACTATTCATGATGGGAGTAGATGGAGGCATTGAATGCCATTTTTCCCTCCATTTTGCTTTATGCCTTTTGGAAAAGCATATACCAAAAGTGTGAAGGATTTTTGGTGTTAGGTTTTTATAAAACAAAAACAAAAGAAAATTGAAACTCTCTCTCTCTCTTTTAGCTCATTGTCGTGCGCTTCTTAACAAGGAAAGGAAAAAGAATTTTCTTTCTTTCTTGCTAGCACATTCAAGGAATCATATCAAGGTGTTAGGGAAACTAATCCCTTGAGCTTGGAATCAAGATCAAAGCTTGGAGCTTGGATTTCAACTTCAAAGAGGACTTTGGCAAAGTTATGAAACTCATTAATACCATTTTTATATTCTGGAGTTCGCCCATCTTTTATACTTTTATGATTAATCCACTCTCTATTCATTTTGAAACACCTTATTTGACTTCCTTTGTAATATCCTAATTTGAATTCACCAAATAAGCATGCAATATTAGATATGGATTATAACAATATGAAAATAAAAACCAAACAAATGCACATAACAAGGCATACCTTCTCAGCTGACAAAACTTTTCTAACTATAGATCCAGAGAATGTGTTAGCTCTGAAAGAAAAATCAAGAAATGAGTAAGAATTAATGTCATCACTAGGTAATTTTATAGGCATAAATTTATATATTTTTTGTTAAGAATAATCAAACTTCTTAACACCAAAAAAATATTTAGAATGTTAAGAATAGTCAGTTTTGGCCAACGGTTGTAACAAGAAGAAATTTAACATTTTGATTAATAAACTTGGAGAAAAAATGACAATGCTCGTTAGTCTGATTCAAATTGATTAAATTTTTAACTGAAGCCCCAAGGAATTTATGAGACCATGTTGAACAATATCCTCAGAAAATGAACAACACGACTTTCATGCCTATTCTGACATCACTTGTAAATGGAAGTTGTGCCATATATAGCTCAATGCTCATATTCTCTTTGTTTTTTATGGGAAATTCCAATAGACCCTCATTCAGCTAAATCTTATTTGATTCGTACTGTTTACTATTTTCTGTTATCCTAATAAACTAATAATTCAAGTTAATGTGTTTCTTGAGATAAAATTTTTATTTTTCTTCCTACATGCAACATGTTTAAAATGAATCTCATTCATGGCTGCCTAAACATTATAAAAGCACATTTTCTCCACCTTTAGTTCCCATTTTCAGAAAACATTACATTGTTATTAATTTTCAGATCTGGAACCACCTCATCAAAGGCCACAAACATCTCGTCAAAGGCCACAGACATCAGCACGAACTGCACAAAGGTTAATTACTCAGAGCATGGGATTGAAGTTGTTTGGGTCTAAAGAGCTGAAAAACCAGGAAGAAGCTAGAAGGAAATCATTTACAGTCGAGGCAAAAATTGAGAGATGATGCAAACTAGGTTGTTTAATTCATGTTAATTTTCATCAATCCATATACTTTCTGCTTTGTACACAAAACAAAATCTTGATAAAATGTTATTAAAAAAATAATTGTATGATATCCCATTTGGCACTGGTCTACAGAAAGTAGAAACATGGGTTTGTACTGGAGCAGAAAGCAGAAACCCTGAGAAATGAAAAGAGAGGAGAAGCAGAGAAAAAAGTTAATTACCTGTACAACTGCCTGGATGATGAAGAGGACTGATTTTTGATGAAGAAGAAGTGGGGAGGGTTTCATTGATTTTGGACAATCTGAAATTGAGTTAGGGTTTCATTTGATGAACTGATTTGGAAAAAAAAAATGTACAAGTTAAATGGTGGAAGAGTTGAAGTAGAAAATGAGGGGGCGAAGGTTTGAAACATGAAGGAGAAGGATTTACGAAGAAGTGGTGAGGGATTTTGGTGGGTTTCATTTGATGCACTTGTTTTGTAATTGAAAAAAAAAAATGATTTGGGATCTGTAGAAGACCGCAAAGATAAAAGGGGCGCCAAAGAATTTTGTTAATTAGTGGGGAAAAAATTTTCACACTAAAATTATATTTTTCGCAATTATTTTTCGCCAGTAAACGTAAAATTTTATTGGCGAAATTTATTTTCGCTACTAAATTTTCGTCTAAAAAAATATAATTTCTTGCAGTGATTCAATAATCTGTTCGGGGGTGCATTTGTAAGCTTTCCAGAGCTATAGGTATGAGACTAATAAAGAAGAATTAGGATAAGGGTATTATGGATGAAGCTTAATAAGTTTGGGGTAAGATTGTAACTCAGTTGGAAGTTCAAAGTTATAGTGGGGAAAGTTGTTAAAGGTGCTGACGTCAGCATAACTAACTCAATTGACTTATGTTGACCAACTGGGTTTAATGAGCTGGAAAACGTGTGCTGCTAATTGCCTTTTTTTTTTTTTTTTTTTGCCAGTGATGGTTTTACAATTTGAGATACAGAATGATAGCATGTAATGTGCTTGAAAAACTTATATTGAAATTCCCTTAATGTGAAGGAGCGTGAATCACTCTTTGTTTGATCAATATTGTTGTGTAGTTTCTTATCTTGTTTTCCTTTTAGTTACCGTTGTGTTATTCAATCTGGTGGGAGATGAGGCTTTGATTCAAAAGCTTAGCGAATAGTCATGGGCAGGGGCCGGTTTCTGCCAGAACCGGACTAGAACGGCCCTTGGTGAACCAGCCAAGAACCGAGCCGAATTGGAACCGGATTTGCCTCTTGGCAGTTCGATTATGATTTTAAAAAGGTTGGAAAACCGACGGTTCTAATTCGAAAATGCCCAATTTTTTTTAAATAATATTTTTTTTTTTTTTACAACTATTGAAGATGAATAGATTGTAATAATTTTACAAATATAAGTTATATTTTTAACTAGGTTATAATTTATAAATATTACGAATAATTAGAATAATATATATTATACATTGTTAATATTAAATTATATATTTTTTAACTTAAGTTAATAAAATAAATAAATTATTTCAATTTATAATATTAAAAAATTAGTTTGAACCGTCCCGAACCGTATGAAACCGTTTCGAACCGTGTGAAAAAATCGAAACTGAAATCGTGGTTGGAACCATGACCAAAATAGGGTTAGAACCAGAACCAGTGATTCACTGAACCGTCTCTGAACCGTTAAATGACGGTTCGGTTCAAGAATTTCTTGAACTGGAACCGGCGGTTCCTGAACTGTGGCCATGATTATTAGCGAAGATCATCAATACCTGAATCAAGATTGATTCTTGATAACGGGTTTAATCACAAGTGGTATAAACATAACTAGCAACATGCATGCTTTCATAGTCTCGACTCTTGCTTGAAACTGTTACTAGCTATCACCCAAGTAACATATACTGTGCCCCTCTAAAAGCAACAAACTATGTTGATTATAGTGGACTCCTGCAAAAGCAAACAAGCCAAAAGAAATTATTTAAATTCACCTCATAGAGAAGGGAAAGTGTATGCAGAAGATGAAAACCAGAGTTTTAGCAAAAACTTAACATCAATAAGGCAAATGAAGTATGGATTTAATCTACAAAGGATTGTCATAAATAAGCCCTTGAAAGAGAGTCAGCGAAAAAATGCTTGGGCAAATACAAACATGTGTAAGATGCACATTTGCACTCATATACAAATTTCTTATGTCATAATATAAACAATGCACAACAATTTGATTTCCAGAAGAGAATTATGGTTAACTCGTACCTGTAAGTTGCCAACTTCCTCTATTGGTTGCCTAGGATTGATAGAGATATCTCTAAAACTCGGCAACTTGATTGAGAAGGAGAAGACCCACCAAATTTTACTACTGATCTTTCAGGGGTGCTATATCAAGTATATTTTCTCATAGCACCAATTGTACCAAGGATTATCATTGCTATATCAACAGAATCTGCATACATGAACAGTTTGTGCAATGGAACAGAGTTAGACATCTAGGCAAACGGTCATTCATCCGTAAGCAATTTCTCTAACTAGTCAAGTTACCAACCACCTAAATTCTTACTGCTAGAGACCTATTGTGTAGTGCAAATGAGTGAGACCTAGATACTCTGCTCAAGGCATAGGATAGAAGCAAAGTTAGCCCTTATCACTTCCTAAGACTTCACATTGAGACAAACAACCTCATCATCAAACATATTTTTTTTTTAACAAACTCATGCAAGAATTATAATATTGCAGGAAATAAACATGATGGAAATAAAAATAAAATATACAACCCACCCCCAAACTTAAATACGACATTGTCTCCAATGCAATGTAAAATAATCAAAAGGGTAGGGAATAATATTACCATGGTGTGCTCATTCACTGGGAATTGCTCTACGCTGATGTTCAGTTGGCTAGCTATTAAACGAAGCATTTGCTCCATAGATTGGTTGTACTGAGCCTTATATTATACATGAGCTTCCAAATGATCCAAACGTTGTGGGATAGAGCGTTGCCGAGATGAATGCTGCTTTGAGGATTGAGGTTGTGCAGCTGATGAACTGGCTACTGGTGTTCTCTTTGCTTGAAACTGTTGAACTATACGTGTTGTTAGAGCAGTAGTGGGATGCATGGTTTCTTCGCTAAATTCCATGGGCACCTTAGCTAATGCACACAGGTTAGTGATAAGACTGCAATATAGAAGGCCTGTTTGTGCAGAATTTGCTGCCCGAATAATATTTATAGAAATCAGCCCACCTACATCAATAGAGTCACCTTCAACCTGATAGTACAGGAGGATCATTTGGTCCTTTGTGACATTGGTTATATGGGAATCAGGTAGGAGAGTACGTGTCAAGAAGTGGAACCATACTCGAGCATCAGTTTTGAGCTATCTAGAAATCATCTTAACATGTTCCCCGCTGCTGCTGATGTCTCATACTGCATTGGGGAGGCAAAGTGTCCATGTGAGATGAGCCAGATCATATTGCTTAATGGTATCTGTCTAATCATCGTTCTCAATATCTGACAGTCCATAAAACTTGTTGATGGTGGACCAATCGACTGACACTGGCCTGCCTCGAACCATCATCTGATAACCTACATGCTTGTAGGTATTGGCATAGAATTCCCTCACCAAGGGAATAACTACTGGGTTGGTTGTTTACAGAGCTTGAGCCAATGCCGCATGGCGATAACAGAGTCAATTTGGGGAAATTGCCCTGAGTTTATTTCAAATCCTCTATCAATAATAGGGACTTTTTGTTGGGGTTTTGGGTGATGGGGCGCAGCGGAAGCGCGGGTTCGGGCGAAATCGTATTTTAAAACTTTTCAAAATACCAAATAAATTATTCAATATCTAATATAAATAATTATTCATATTTCACCTAAACCTATTTATTTAATATCAAATATTAACATAAACATAGTTGAAACTTCGCGAAACTTTTACAAAACCCGATTTTCCGCAAAATTACCTAAAACGCGTTTTTGATCGAACCGACTACCCGACACTTATGGAAACTGCCCAAGTCAGCTCCAAGAGTGTCGGGGCAGTTCATGGGCTGCACGAACAGTGATGGACTCACTGTTTGGACAGCCGTCACCCGGTTGGCTCAAAATCCATCTGGTAACGCCGTTTTTGGCCGTTTTCGCTTATTTCAAGTCGGATGCACTTTTCGGTAATTGTGCCAACTCTAAAAAACATTCATTACATTCATAAGACATCAAAAACATCCCAGAATTTCCAGTTTTACATAATCGGATCAACAGACTGAAATTCCTAATTTTTCATGCTTTAAATCCAAAATTTCAAGACTAAATCAATTAATCTCAACACCAATTGAGTCCCACCACACATGAACAACTCTAGAATAATTCTAGGCTATCTTAGAGTGGATTAACAACTCTAGAATGGAAACCCATCAATAATTGATTAATTTGGCCTAATATTACACTAATATCAACCAAATAGAATTCACACATGCATAACACTTCCAATTTCATCATCCACAACCAAAAGCCTCAATTCTAAGAAATAGAAGATACCCTAGAATCCATCTAGCTTATCCAAGAATCATGAAACAAACTTTCAAGCTTAGGGATAGAGTAGATTACCTTTAACCTCCAATTTCCTTAAGTTTTATTCTTGGTTTTCTTCATTTTCTTGATGGATTTAGCAAATAAATTTCAAAACCCATTTTTCTTGCAAGCTTTCGGCAATGGAGAAGACCACAAGAGAGAGAAAACAATTTTCTCTTTAAACAATGGTTTTTTCGAATTTTTAGGGATTTTTGGCCATTTCAATTTTTTTTAATCAAAATAAATGCATTAATCTTTATTATATCCAATCAAAATTGGATACACAAAGACCAATTAAATTCATGACATGTGTAACCAATTAGGAATCACCATTTGTCATAGCAATTATGATAAAATAGGATAAGGTTTTAATTTTTTTTAACTATTTAATTATTTAACTATTAAATAATCAAACAATTAATTTACACACATATATGTATTTTTATTTACATTAAATAATAAATACATATATTATTGGCATGTGTCAAAATCTTATTTGACGGATAATTAATGTGCATATAATCGTATTATGTATCAAATACAAATACACAATAATTATTAGCGGATAAAATCTCATAATGCATGTGTTATCGTTTAACCGATTAAACGATCCGAATTAACTCACTTAATCCGGTGAAGTATAATGAATAATCTGTATTATTCATAACGCGTTGCCCAAGTGCTCAACGAGTACACTTCATATTGTGAGACTCTCTAAGTTTAGGTTTATCCTTCACGAAATCCAATTTCATGTCCATAATCTACCAACTCATGGATTATGACGACCACGAATAATCTCACTAAACTATGCAAGCCGAGGTCACTACACACGTATAATCCCTCCGTCACAGGCCATCCATATTATACCTAGGATATAGATCAGAACGTCAAATCCGTTCGGTATAATAACAGTCGACTTTCAATTTACGATCTCTAAATAACACTCGGAACTGATTTCCGAAGTTATACCACGGCCATGGATTTACTAGATCGTAAACACGTGCTGGATGCCTATGCCCTGTACACGGGACTGACTGATCCATGTATCACTGAACCAGATTCAGTTTCGATCTAATCATAATCAGATATCTAATCGCAATTAGATCGAATAAGTGTATAAAAGACAAGGGTGCTACCATAAAATTAGTAATATTATGGAAAATACAATTGCTCGTATTTATGAATCGGACATAAATACGATCTGGATTGGCACTCCAAACACCAACCCTAACAATTTCTCCCACTTGCTCTAGTGCCAATCCATGGTATCTTATACACATCTCAATGTGTATCGCATACTCAGAACGTCAAATCCGTTCGGTATAATATAATCGACTTTCAATTTACGATCTCTAAATAACACTCGGAACTGATTTCTGAAGTTATACCACGGCCATGGATTTACTAGATCGTAAACACGTGTTGGATGACTATGCCATGTACACAGAACTGACGGATCCTGTCTTGATACGCACTGGATATCATGAGCATCAGTCCACACTCAACGAACAGGCGGAAGTCTGATCATGAATAGATCGTTGAAGTGACTGCCATCAAAGTGTGGAGGATAACTCATATATCCCACTGTGGTATCTCAAGTCGAATGACCACTATGCTCGCTAACTCGAGAAGGTTCATATTGACGTTGGTGTACCATCTATTAGGAAACTTTCCGTGAGTCGTTCAGTGTCTTATCAAATAAACACCTACATGTCTATATGAGTCTCCCGAGACTCATGGTTCACTGGGATAAACCATCGGACCAAGTCATGATATACGACATGTACTGGTCTCAGCGGAGTTTACTAACCAATCCGTGTTAGCAAATCTTGACCAGGAACTTTATTTAAGGATATACAACTAATAGTGCGTTTCCCAATGTCAATTACAAACTACGTTCCCAATGTCAATTACAAAATACGTTGTAACTGCGCACTAAACTGTAAATCATTGGGTCTTTGTCTAATATACACGTATAACTGAACCAGATTCAGTTTCGATCTAATCATAATCAGATATCTAATCGTAATTAGATCGAATAAGCGTATAAAAGACAAGGGTGCTACCATAAAATTAGTAATATTATGGAAAATACAATTGCTCGTATTTATGAATCCGACTTAAATACTATCCGGATTGGCACTCCGAGCACCAACCCTAACACTTTTTACCCCATCCATTTCTCATAATGCTTCTCCACTGCCGTCGACATGAATTTCTCAGTGTCGTAGGATGATGTAGCGGCAGCTTTACCACGAGATTATTTTAGTGCCATTTTAGGAGATGGAGTAGGATTCAACAAAAATTTGGCATAGGCTATTGGACAATTATGACACATAGCATCACTATTTGTACAGAACATGGTGTTGTTGTATAAATTAACTATGTGACATAGGAAATTGCTCTTTTATCATTTGTAATTAGATTACCAAGATATATAAATATAAAAGTCCATATGATTAGTACTGGATTAATAAGATATGAGACAATATAAAACCACTAAGGTTTAATCATTAAATATCCCTAGTCGTAGTATTATCGAGACTGGACATCGATAATACGGAATAGACTAGTATTACACATGTGTATGTTATGGAAGCGTAACGACATAGTTCTCATATATTTGGGTATTGGATACTCATGCAAGTGTAATAGGAGGTTCTGTTTACCGATGGTACAAAAACAGCTTCTCTCTGGATAGACCCCTAGGAATCCCATTGGTAGTATGACTATGTGTCTATGGGAATCCGAATCAGAGTAGGTGTATTTGGTCTTAACCTGAGACTTGCATCGCTAATACTTGCGACAATCAGTATACTTTGGTTTTGGTCGTTCGAGGCTTTAACATGTTCTGTGTACGCCTCTTCTGGGTATACTGAGAATCGTAGTGTATTAGGTGTGATGTCAAGATGGAAGTATCACTTCAGTCATATGGATATGATGATCACGCAAGATACGGAACTAGTACTCTTAAGTACTGCAGTCATCGGGATAATATGACTAGGTCATGATTATCCGATTATAGAGACTAGTTACCAGAGATCCGATATATGCTTCGTACGGGGCAGACACAATTCCAGCCCTAGGCCTAGCATGTGATATCGATACTGGATCGTTATACGCAATACTTAGTATACTACGCCTGTTATAGATTATATATTCCTTAAAGAATATTTCTGGAGAATTGGGTAGGCACGGCGCTTTACTAGAAGCCACTCATGTCTTATAAATCGGTAAGAACGTGGTACGGGGTACGCACGTGTTCGGATAATCCGACGACCGGATTTACTGCCAACATATCTAGGGATCTCATGGATCGTTTCCTGAAGATTCACCGATGACGTATGACTCAAGCATAATTAATCTAGGATTAATTATGAGAGAATATTAATCTAGGATTAATTATGGCAAGAATTTATCTTGGATAAAATTCTATTAGAAGAGAGAGAATGATTAATTTGGAATTAATCGAATAAAATAATATATTCGATATATTAAATGAAATTGGATTTCAAAGCGGAATTAAAATAGGATTTTAATTCGGGCAAACGAATTAATTTAGAATTAATTCGCGAGCGACTTTCGTAATAATTTTGCGAGACATTATTATTTAATTAAATTTGATTTAATTAAGTCGCAACGGAAAATTTGTTAATTCGGTATTAACGAACCCGAGCTCGAAATGTGTTGAGCGGGCCCACTCGGATTTTGAATTTCAAGTGGGTCCCACATCAAGTCACATCACTAGTCAATCTCATCATCTTTTTGTTGATGGAAGTTGTTAGTAGTTGTTTGCTTGTAAAACACACAAGCTTATTTTATTGATGGGTGAAAGACCTTTTACTAACTTTTTGAAATTTGGTATTAGGTTACTTGATTTTGAAAATCAAAACACAACTCATTCTCTCTTTTTTCTTCATGACCGATTGCCTCTCCCTTTCCTCTCATCGCAAAAGCCGAGAGTTGCTTCTCACCATTGGGAATTTTGTAGCAAAATTTTCCTAAGCTATCACTTAAAAGGAGTCTAAAAAGGTGATAGGGAAACAATCCCTAGAGTTTGGAATTCTTGATTCAAAGCTTGGAGCTCAACCATACAATCAAAGAGGAGCTTGGAGCACTACAGAAATGAGCAAAATTTTTGTTATCTACACATCCATATAGCCGATCAAAGTGAGTATCCTTTCCGCAACTTACTTTATTAATTCACACAAATTTTATGCTTAATAGATCCTTGGCATGTTCTAGAAGAACCCAACAGAGGCTCCCATATTTCTGAAGCTTTTATCTGATTATCAGCTTAACTTTCCACTAAACAAGCACTTCAAGAACTTCAATCAATCACTATGTCCTAAACTTCAGTAAAATTTTCAATTTCCATAACACAAAACGCACAAAACAGTGATGATAAAATTCAAAAAAAAAATGTGTGATACCTGTAGATGATGAAATCAAGCACTCGGTGGTAGATGTACACAAGTACTGGAGAAATGGGGTGCGGGATAGGTGGAGGAAAATGAGGGAATGGATTTTGGTGAGTTTTGGAGGAGAATATATGAAATTTGAGAGAGAAATGATAAGTGTGTTTTGTGAGAAACATGTTGTGGTTGCTAATTTTAAGAGCTAGTATCAGGGGCACATCACGACGTTTTGTGTTTAGAGTCGCGACGTGCAGTCCTAAAAATATGGGGGTTTCGTGTTTTGGTTATAATGTTAGGACGTGAAAGGTTATGAGTCATGACGCTTATTAATCTAAAGGCTCTGACTTGTTCCAGCGTCGCAACTCGCTGGACCTTACGTCACGACTCACAAGATCTTGAACTCTCTGCCTCATTTTTGCACTATAGCGAGTGGCGACGCTTAGATAGAAGTCGCGACGCGCAGGCTTTCTTCAGCTGGTTCAGTGTTGCTCTGTCTTGGAAGCTCTATTTGTGCTATTTCCTATAAAAATAATATATAAAATTTAAAAACATATTATATCATGCAATAAACACAATGAAATTAAATTTTGAAAACAAGCAAAAATAAAAATTTACGTGGATTGCCTCCCCGCTAGCGCTAAGTTTGGCGTCTTCAGCCAAACATAATTTGAGGATCTTCTTTCAATGAGGCTTCAATGTGGCTTTGGATTTCCTAGATAAGACAGTGTCATGATCGTTGCTCTACATACGCCTCTTCCAAAAATAAGGTGACAAATAGGCTTCATTTTAACATCGTGCTCCTGCCACATTCTTTAACCTTTTTACTTTATGATACATTAAGTTGAAGATTAGGCCATCATGAGGTTTCGTATAATGCTTGACATTGAATGGCTGTGCCATGCTGTCAAGCTTATGGGCTGTATCCATGATGCTAATTTCCCAAAGGTGATGTGTGTCCCATTGTGTCATGGGATTTCCAATAGGCTCAAATAGCTGCTCTTTCTTAACTCCTTGTTCCACCACTTCCTCATAGATATACGTGTGAATATTTTTCATTTAGCTCTTCATCAGACATTTGCACAATGCTTGCTCCAAGATTTTTCAAATGGGGATACAAAGTAGATGTATCTTGGCTAACATCATTTCATATGTTTGTCTTTAAGCCCTCATCTTGCCTTATTGGTATGGAGGGTATGTGTAGCTCTCTCTACTTGTGTCTCCTCATAAATGCACTTAGCATCCAGAGAATTATCTGGATCAATTTGAGATTCTTCTTGGTCATGTTCTTTACATGATACCTCTGACTCTTTATACAGCTATGCCTCTCTCCTTGTTACAGAGTCATTGTGAATCTCTTGACTCTCGCGGGCTTCTTCAGTGTCATCTGATATTGTTCCTTAAGGTATGTAGCTCTGGTTATCAATTATTTGTCTCAATTGATCTTTCAGTCTCTGTATGAATGTTGCTTGACTCTGAGCCATTGCTTCAAATTTAGCTTCTCATTTCTTGAGCATGTCGATGATCCATTCCTCCACATATGGTTTTGATTTTTGAGGAATATCATGGGTTGGTGGTGGATAAAAAGATAATATGGTTAAGTGGGATATGCAAGACCTTCATAGTTATGCCATGTAAAATTCTGATGATTTTGCCACCCTGAATTGTAGTTGAACGTGCAATGATCACTCGGGTGGTGGCCCGCGCATGTCTCACATCTCATCATCATGTTTTGAAAGGCTTGAGCATATGTTGTGCCACATCTCTATGACATCCACTGATAGTTGTTGGGCTAAACAAAAGGCCTCAGAAAATCGGATTGTGTCTCCCCGACATGGGATGTAGCATCTTCTTTTATAATTCTTGCCTCCATCGCCCAATGGTACTCAATTACTTTGACCACCTGTAGTAAAAGAAAAACAAAAAAAAGATAATAAAAAAGAAAAACACTTAAATACAACTAAAGTATTTAGCCTCAAAATTAATAACGAAAGATAAGTAAGTCCCCGACAATAGTGCCAAAAACTTGATCGCGATTTTCACACGTTACTCAAGCAATCGTATCGCTTAAGCAGTATAAAAATCTATCGATCTCACGAGGACTTATATCCTACGTTACTAATTAATAAAACTAATTACTTGCAAGTATCTAAATGAAATTGAATGTGGTTGCTGGTTGAAAATGATTATAACTTAAGTGATTAAATAAAATTACGATAAATTCCAAGGGAATCAATGAAGAGAAAACTTCCAGGGTTGTGATTCCACCCATTCTTCTAAAGATGAATTGGTTCTCCTATACTTAAGTAATATATTGACTTATTAACCTGGAACACTAAGATATCCACAAGCTTCTTTCGATTGTCATGTGCAAACAATCAAAGTAACTCAATTAACTATATTTCTATGTTAACTAAGAAATCTCAAATTCATTAAGAACAAGTTCCAAATATGGCTACACCCACCCGACATGTATATTTATATCATGTAAGGAAATCTCTAAAATGATCGTGTGCTATTGAATCAAATGCTAAACCTAAAATCCTTTTTGTCAAGTTTTCTAAGTTTTCCACATCAATCATATTGGTGATCAAGCAATAAGAAACAATAAGATCAAGATTCAATAAAAAACCAAAACATCACACAAGATATAAGTAAACTCAATTTATAAATTTATAAATATTGTGTTTTCTCACAACCGTAGATTATAGATCTTGTTAACATACATGCCCAAAAGCTCTAAATAAATATTGAAAGATAAAAAAACATCAAAAATAAAAGGAAGAATAAACTCTATCGAAATCGTCAATCCTTCGCCATTTCCTGTTGAGATCTTGAGGAATTTGATTAAATGTTTTGCTCAATGATGCATATAACGATTGATGTATATATAGGTACCAAAAACATCAAAACTTAGTTCACAACAGCTAGATATTACAATCAACATATATAAAATAAGAAACTATCATCAAAACTTAAATCTTTCGATGAATCAATACACCAAATAGTCTGTGTGCGCACCAAAAACAAAAAGCAAGTAAAAACATAAAGAATTGAAGTATCACATGAAGCCTCTCGGGCGTAATAATTTAACGAGAATCCTGCAGCTAATGGCTTTGAATAAAGCTCAAATTCCAAATCCCTAAAGAATAAGCAAAGAACATTATATGTGCAAAGCAGTTTGTCTTTTTTTTTTTTTTTTTTTTTAAACAATAAGACAATTAACGAAAATATAGAAAATAAAATACCCAAAAATATTAAAAATGCAGAAATACCTAAAGCTTAAATACAACAAAGGAATAATGCATCTATTAGTCATTTCAAAAACTTTCACAATCTAGGGTTTACAGAAAAATCATTGCATGTGTAATACAATTAATAAACATAACAATTTGTGTTAAAACATCATACACGTGAATTAATCTTTGATTTTGTACCGTTTTTTTCAATTTCTGGAATGAAATTGGCTTCAACAATTAGAAGAGATCCTCCCTTCATACGCATAATAGTGGCTTTAATTTCGGCTTTAGTGATGATAACGGAAACTTTACTATTAAATAATGGTAGTTTTTTTTTTTTTGGTTTCTCATCCGGTATCCAATGCTACATTGGGCCTAACTAATCCGGATTCGGACCGAGAGCTGTACGATATGGTCCTCCCAACGATTGTGACTCTAGCGGGACTCGAACTGGGGAGCATACCCAGTTGAGCCTCATAGGATTGAGCCAGCTACTACTCAACCAACCGCTCGTTGGTAATAATGGTAGTTTTAATCTTCAACAATGATGGCTTCAAAATGGTATTTTTTAAGGTTATTTTATTATTTAACAAAACAAAATGGTTTTTTTTTTTGTGGAAAAAAATCTAGAAACTATAGTCAAACCCGCTTTTACTTGAGTCAAAATTAAATTTCTATCATAAGTCTATCATCAAATTTGTGATTGAGAAATATCTATTATAAATCTATCACAAACTTTTGTGATAAATAAAATTTCTATCATAAATCTGTCATAATTTTCGTGATAGAACATATTCTATCACAAATTTATCAGAATATGTTATATAATGACTTTTTTTCCCAGAATCTATTACGAATTGTCTGTCAAGGTATGCCCGTTTTCACGTAGTGTGAGGATAATAGAAAAAAAAGGTCATACTTCCACTACTAGCAGAATTTGGGAAAGTATGTAAGCTATCCTAAGCAGTTTAGTGATGATTAAATAATTGATTGTTACTGGAGCATTTCGATTTGGTCAAAAATCGCTAATTTAGTTTTCTACAGAAAATCGTTGATTTTTTATTATTGATTGTCAATTTTTGATTTCTGATTTTTGATCGATTTGCAAAAGAGGGCTTATCTTCCCCCCCCTCTTACACATTTACACTTTTTTGTCTCCCCTATAATTCCCTATTTACCATCTTCCTTTCACCAAAATTCTATTTTCAATTTTCAAATAAACCACATATATCTATTTTTTTATTTATTGATATACTATATACATATATATATATATATATATATAATATATATATATTAGTAATATTATATTTATATTTATATATATATATATATATTTTGATTAATTTAAAAAAAAAAAAAAAAAAAAAAGAGGGATTTGGCTGCAGCAATTCGCCCCTCTTTTTTTTTCTTTTAAAATTTTTTTAAAAAATATATTTTATAATTTAATTATTATAAAAATATTCTCATGTATATTAGAAAAATATTTATGAAAATAGTACAAATAACAACATAAAAAGTTACACTTAAAAATATAAAAACATAAATTCTAATCTATGTTGCCTCCAAAGTCTCCTCCTGGCGCACTTGGTGATATACCCAATACTTCGTACCATAATTGATTACGAATCATATAACGAGTGGCCCATTCTTTAGCTTCATACGATGAATGTTCCCACCACCACATTGGGATGGGTGGTACAGGTAATGAGGGTGTAAAAAAACTTGCACAAAGTGTCTGCCAACATGAGCAATAGCTATTTCTTGACGCTCTTGCTCTGGAACTGCAGGGGACCTTAATGGCAAGTGAGTAAAACAACTCCAAACATTCTCAGCAAATGTATGCAGTACAATATTGTACCTCGAAGCGATGACAATTCCTAAACTCATTGAGTCCATCCAATGTACCTCTGGTGCCGGCGACTGGAAAAAATGCAGTAAGTGTAATAGATTGTCAGCCCATCCGTTTGATGGATAAAGTCGATCATATAAATCCTTATTTTGTTGAATCTCTTCAATAAGGTCGCATCGTACTTGACCCCAACCTTCTTCGCCATACCCGATTAGTGCAGCTATTGCTCTGAATCCACAATGACCATCAGCTTGAACGTCAATAGTGTGAGAAATATAACGTTGATATGCCACAGGTAATTTCTGAATATAAGTATCACAGATCGGTGGAAGTTGAGACTGGTCATGAGTTGATCGCCTCTCACGGCCTCCTCTTCCTAGAGTCGGTACAGTTGGTTGAGTGACCCTAGATCCTGAAGTGGAAGCATATCCAAAAGAAGGTATGCGACGTTTGCTTTGCTCATCTCTGCCTGTAGGCCGACCTCTATGTTCAGTGTTGTACGAAGGGACTCGAACTGTGCTTTGAGATGGATCTGCCATATCGAGAAACTTGTCTATCATATGCTCTCGCATACATGGATCCATCTCATGTAATAATTCAACAACGTTTGATATCCTGTCAGGTCGTGCTGCATTATAATTGAACTGGTGTACGTGCATTGATAACCTTCTCCAATGTGCGTCAACACTTTCTATCGAAATTGGGATGGAAAGATGAAGACAATATGCAATATCGTGCATACATGGCAATCCATATATTATTTTGAACGAGCAGTTGCACATGCCGGCTAGTTGGTGACATGTTTCATCAACACATTTCAGCTGATCATAAATAAACTCCATCGCCTCTAATGAAATCCGACACCTTATTTCATTAAAAATCTCCACACGCAAATGTGTATGTCGTGGAATGTTCAGAGATTTCTCGAATGACTTTTGAATTTCCCCAAACTGATTTCTCAACATCTTGTGTTTTTTTCAAAAGATAATTGTAGGGATGACATGGTATTTCCCAAATATAATTTCAGTCTCGAATGTGCAGACTCTGCCCTGTAATTTAAAAATTATTGTATTTTTCATTAGTGAAAATTACAATAATGATCAATAATTTAAATAGTAAAAAAAAATATTGTACCTCTGACTTGAATTGCTTCCCAGGTGCATACATGTATCAATCCATGCTGAAACAAATCGGTCTCTGTAAGGGTGTAACCATGTCTCCCAAAGGTAATTTAGAGCACCATTGAATTGTCTAAACTCCTCGCGCATCACCTCTCATTTCTGTTGGTAAGACCATTGTGTTGATGAATTAATAAGGGAGTGCCATGATGAATAAAAGTGTTTCCATTGTATACCAAGCATAGGACTACATTTCTTCATTACGCACTGATTTATGTGCCAAATACAAAGAATGTGACGAGCCATGGGAAAACATGTTTCAATGGCTTTAATAAGCCCCAAATCCCGATCTGAAACAAAAACTGATGGCAATGATGCTCCTTTTTCAACCATCCATTTCTTCAAGATTGATAATGCCCATGTTAGTTGCCCAGCCGTCTCATTACTAAGATATGCGAACATAAGCGAGTAAGTTCGCATTGTGGATGTGATACCAACAACCTCCAATAGTGGTATCCGATACTCGTTGGTCTTGTATGTTGCATCAATGATTAACACAGAAGGAAAGTTAACAGACAGCTCTAAGCTTTTTGGATGAACCCAAAGAATATCTGTAATTTCATTGGTGTCTGGATTTGTAAGGTAATCATGAAGATAATTTTTCTTAATCAATTGATCCAAAACATATTGAATAGCAGTTAGACCACCCCGTTTTGCTTCTTTATTTCTGGAAATAGCATTGTAAATGCTTCTGATGTCCGTACTATTTGACGGGTCTCTTTCTTTTAAAACACTAAGAATTTCACGAGGTGCGGTGCTGTTGGCCATATCAAGCACAAATTGTTTCTCTAACGGTTTTAGCCTAGACGGATATTCATGGCCATCAAGATATTCTGCAACTTGATGGTTATGGAAACCACATGTAACCTTTAATCCCCACATAATACCGTCTGGAGGTTTTGGTATACCTCGCAGCTCAAATGGGCATTCACATTTTTTTGTCCCACTATTTTTTACTATGGATTGACCTTCAACAAGATACCGCGGTGGTTTGTACTTTCCTCCTCTTTCACACATAAGATGACACTTTGGCAGCTTGCCGCCTTTCAAATTAGCAGAATTTTTAATCACTATCACAATATTATTTTCTAGACCAACTCTTTTCGCCCAATTTATCATATCTTCTCTACTTTCAAAGATCTATATAAAAAATAATGAAGATATATAAATAACAAATATACGTAATTTCTACACTTTAAAAATAAATAACGAATGTACATAATACAAACATAAAATAACCTGGTCTGTAGTAAATTCAGTTGTATAATCACGACTATTGCTGTAGATGCTTTCCCCACTTCGAACTTCATTCTCGCCTGACCAACTATCTGAAAATGAGCCCAAGTTACAGTTATCCATAATGTTTCCCGAAGATGATAACTATATTATAAGAAGAGAGAATGATATGTTGAAGGAGAAAAAGAGAATGAGATGAGAGAGGCTCAAATGATATTACCTTCAAACTTACAAACTACCTCTTTATATAAGAAATAAACACAAATAAAACAAATAACTTAAAAAAAAGTAAAAGTAGATATGGATACTGATTTGCGAAATTAAATAAGACAAACAACTTTTAATAAAGAAAATAAAAATCAGAATCAGAATCAGAATCAGAATCAACACATCTTTTAATAAAATAGATTTTTTAAAAAGTAAAAGAAGATATGGATACTGATTTACGAAATTAAATAAGACAAACAACTTTTAATAAAGAATATAAAATCAGAATCAGAATCAATACAACTTTTAATAAAATATTTTAAAAAAAATAAAAGTAGATATGGATACTGATTTACGAAATTAAATAAGACAAAAAACTTTTAATAAATAAAATTTAAAATCAGAATCAGAATAAAAATCAACACAATTTTTAATAAAATATTTTTTAAAAAAAAAAAGTAAAAGTAGATATGGATACTGATTTACGAAATTAAATAAGACAAAAAACTTTTAATAAAGAAAATATAAAATCAGAATCAGAATCCAACTTTTAATAAAATATTTTTTTTTTAAGTAAAAGTAGATATGGATACTGATTTACGAAAATAAGACAAATAACTTTTAATAAAGAAAACATAAAATCGAAATCGAAATCAGAATCAAAATCAACACAACTTTAATTTAATATATATATATATTTTAAAAATATTAATTTTTTTTTTTCAGAATTAAAAAAAATAATATATAATAATTAAAAGGGGGGGGACAATCATCGTCCAGGCCCCAAGATCCAATTTTTGGTATCTTTTTTTTTTAATTTCAAAAATAATAAATAAATTCTATTGTTTAAAATATTTTTTTTTATACATAAGTAGTATTAATTAAATTAAAATGAATTAAAAAAATAAATGAATAGATAAAAAATATGTAATATTTATTAACAAAAATAAAAAAAATAATTAATAAAAAAATAATTAACATTTTATTAATTATTAATAAAATATTTAAATTTTATAATGTGTAAATTTAAAAAAAAAAAAAAAAGTCATTGTAAATATTGATAAGGGTTTTTTTGTAAATTCTAAAGGAGACGGGGAATCTGTCAGTTGGCAGGGAGGGGAGAGATCAATTTTCTTTGCAGAATGAATTATCGTATTCTTATTTACCCCTTTTTTTTTCTTCTGTTTCCTTAAAGATTTTAGTAGTCACTTAATTTAATGATTGTTTAACATGTTTTTTTATGTTAAAAAAATGTTTTTTTTAGTGATTTTGGAGGATATTAAGAAATGCGTTTTATATTTTTCCTCAGTCATGAAAAAATATCAACTTTACTTCTCTCGGTTAATTTCTAATTAATCCTTAAATACCTCCGATTAATCGCAAATCGTTTTGATTTCCAATTAAACTAACTCAACCATATCGTTGTTTTCGAGAGATTGGAAGGCTACATAATTTAAAAATTCAAATAGAATACTTAAGGATCACAAGGCAGAAAGTCTTCAAATAATAAAAATATCTCCAAATTTTGTCAACAAGTAAATGACTTCTTCCTAGCTCCAGCTATTTTTAAGTTTCAAAAGTTTACAGGACATGAAAATTCCTTATGCAGGTTAAAAAATAAAATGAAAAATTTTGTGTAATGTTTAGGATATGATTCCAATCTTTTTGACTGGCAAAAGGTGTGCTATGGGTTTCAGTTCATGTGTTATGGGTTTCAATACTGTTGTATAACTGTTAACAACTTTTGAAGCCCTCTAATGTCTAGTGCTTCAGTTCCATTATCATAATCAAGGGCTATAAAAGACGCTAAAGAGTTTTCTAACTCCCAGTGAAGTGCTCTGACTTTTTGAAGCCCTTTAATCTCACTTCACACTTACAAAATTTAGTGTCAAGTGGCCTTCTGAGTTGTTCTAAATTTTGAGACATTACATGAGCTTTTTTTTAAAAAAACACCCACACTGATAGATAATATCTTTATTTGAATCCTTACATAATTGGGGCAAGGCAAGTGAGGAGAGGTACTCGCCTCCTTCTGATGATACGCTTAAAAATAAGAATTGCTTTAGATTTAGGCACCCTAGTTTTAGATTTAGCCAGCAGCTTGTTCCAAGGCCACATCTGAGTGTGTGTGAATCCACTAAATTTGATGGAGGAGTCAATCTGGACAGGAAAAAAAAAAGAATTATTATCCTCTGAAAACATTAATCTATTAAAAATGGTGAAGGTGCCACTGCCAGCACGATTTCCTGTGGGTTTATGTGACTACGATTATTGACAATAATGAAGTTTTTTTAATAAAAAACAGATTTCCTGTGGAAACCATACAAGTAAAACATCTTTTTAATTAATGGTTACCGATTTAGACATGGGATAAAATGTAAATAATTCATATTCATGGATGGATTAAATATTGTATATTATTTTATATGGTCAATATTTGTCTTTTCAAATGATTATTAAATGCAATGAAAGAAATATAAATTCATTACTTTCTAATAATGCAGTGTCAGTGTACCGACAGCAACATTCTTCAAAAAAGTGAAAGCTGAATAATAATTCAATTTTAAAGTCATTGGTGTCGAGGTCTACTGATAAGCGTTCAATGAAATTAAATAGGGATGGATAAAAAAAATCGACCGAACCAAATTAAATCGTAAATCGAATCAAATTGGATCGAATTTATAGTTTTTTTCTAACGGTTTGGTTTGCGGTTCGGATTAACGGTTACGGTTCGGTTCAGATGCTAAACCGAACCGCACCTGTTAAACCGAACTGAACCGTTATAATTAAAAAATTATATATTTTTATAAAAATATTTGCATTTTTCTTTTAATTTTACTTTATGTTTTCTTTTTATTAGTATGTTAATACTTTTATTCTTAATTTTTTTGTTAATATATTTTTTTGTTAATACTTTTATTCTTAAATTTATTTGTTAATAATTTTATTCTTAAATTTTTTTTTTTGTTTTATGGTTTACTCTTGAAAGTAAGCTGTTGGTCATTATTCGAGGTAATTTTTAAAAAATACAATAATTAATTGTGCCTCATTTTTCAATCCTCTATTGAGTGCATGTGTGTCTCTAGAGTCACAGCTTACACCGTAGCACTTCATACTATTTGTTAGCTATACTAGTTTTTTTTTTTTTTGTCTTTACTTAAGTGGACGAATTTTTTTTTAAGTAGAATAATCCGTAAACCGAACCGAACCAATCCGTAAACCGTTAGTTTAAAAAAATTTCAATCCGAACCAAACCGTTATTTAATGGCTTGGTTTAAGAGGTAAAAAAATCGGATCGTAAAATATGATTTGGTTTGGTTTTTAACAAAAACCGAACCAAACCGAACCGCGCCAACTCCTAAAATTAAGTATGGCTGGAAAATTCCTGGCCAGACCTTCACTCAATTATCTTGGGGCCCAGTCAACTCAACTTTGCTCATATCGACGAGTTATGTACCAAATTTGTTTTCTAAATTTGGTGCATTTGATCCAAATTACATTTATTACTTTGAAGCCAAAGTGCCTTCTTTTTTTGGGCATTTCAAGCCGAAAAGTCACAAAACATTATGCATGCTGTTTCCTGATAGTAGAATTATGGCAAGTTTTGGGACCACAAACACCTTGTTGTTCACGAAATTGGAAAGACTGCATCATTTATAAAATTCAATGGATTCTGACAAATTTGATGTTGGAAAATTATCTGTCATACATGGAATTGGTCAGCATATTCGTTAGTTCTTTTATAAATTCTTTAGTTATTGACACATTTATAAAGTGATTTTTTATTCTCAGAATAAGAGTCTCGAAATAATAGAATAATTCGGTAAATCTGGGATCGATTCACAATATACATTTATAAAGTGATTTTTTACTCTCGTGTCGAATTAATAAAATAACCCCGTAAATTCGGGGTCGATCCATAAAAAATAAATTTAGTAAAATAAAATAATAATTCAAGTGATAAAAAAAATGGCCGAATAAAATAATAATTCATGGCAACGGTCCTGCACTCCTTCAACATGCACTAAACTAACATGAAAATGTTTTTTTTTTTTTTTTTCAAAGATAAACATGAAAGATGTAGTAGGAAAAGAGATGGAACAATAAAAAATCTTAAATAAACCCGAACTTACTGATAGTAGCCTCTTTACAGCAAATCCTATGACTCTTAATCCATCATTGCTTTCTTCTGAAGACAAACTTGTGATTGAATCATTGTTCTTTAATGCAAATGACAATCATTTAAACTATTCAATTTACATTTTGGGACTTGCATTTACATTTTAGAAACGAAATAAGGTTGATGAGGTAAGAGAAAATTGATGGGTGTGTTAGAAAGATTTTGTATATTTAGATATCATAAATTATATTTAACAGTAATTTATATCATGAGTATTTCAGTAAATAAATTATTTTGTTAAAATATGTGGGTTGAAAGAAATTTTTTAGAATATAAATAATGCAGTCTTGGCTAAAATGAAATTTATTTCAGGATAAAATATAATTCATATTCATGGACGGATGAAGGGACTTTGGTCATACACCCAATCTATGAATGTATTTTAAAAATGAATATATACACACACTCGTAAATCTGAATTATGATACGTAAAAATCCACTAAATCATATCAGAGTCTTATAATTTCATAGAATAAACCTAAAGCTAATTTCAAATGAGTGAAAATAGAAATGAGAAATCAACATCAATGTCAAAAGATATAATAATAATTTGTTATTAAATTTATTGAGATTTTAGTGAGTTTGGTCACAATTATATTGATTTTTGAAAGCTCGTGTTCTGACCATATGCGAAATTAATCACAATTAATCAAGACAAGTCATAATTAATGTGTCTATGGATTCTCAACAAGCAACCACAATATAAACAAATAAAATAAATTGCGGAAAATAAATAAATCACATAAAATCAATACAATAATTTTGGTGATGAAGTGGAAAACTCGTGCTCGTAAAAAACCACTTCGGGTAACTCGGCTACCAACCCAATCCACTATATAGAGAAAAACTTACAGCGATGGTCAAGGCTTTTGGTGGCGACTCCACCGACTCAAGTACCTCTAGACTGCAAGAACTCAAGGAACTCCTCAAGCCCGTAACCCACAGTTTTCTTTAGAACCTCTGAAGTCTCTGAGTGGATTGTCTCTGCAACTCTAAACGTCGGAACTCCGACTACCAAACTTCCTCCTAAAGAAATCTGAAGGATTAGGAATTTTGTGTAAGGTTGTGTTGAAGGTTTGTCAAAGAGGGATTCTCACCATTAACAAAGAAGATAAGAAGATGAAGGAAATCTTCAATGGTGAAATCAAATAAGGTTGAAAGCCTTGAGAGATTTTGGCTCAAGGGATTTTTGTTTCAACCAATTAGAGTTGTGACTACATGTTCTATTTATAGGTAGGGTGAAGATTTAGGGTTTTTCAAAGTGAAAAGGCTAAAAAACGTGTTAGGATCGCAGTCGCGTTTGAACGATTACTCGAACGTACCACGAACGTGTGACCACTGAAAAGACTCGTTCAAACGCTACTCAAACGCACCACGATCGCTGGCTCTTTGGAATATTTTGTTCGAACGCTTCCTCGAACGTACCACGAACGTTTGCTCTCTGAAATATTTTGTTCAAACCCAATGGAGAACGTGCCACTTACGCCACACGTTCGAATGCTGTAACGAACGCAGCACTAACGAAAATACTACAGCTTTGCCAAATACCAGTCCAATTGCTCTAAGATTTTTAAGACTTGTTACAACTCAATTGAACTTGTTTTGTCACGAACATGCCAATAAAAATTGAACTAACAATCTTCCCATTTGGCATTCCGTGACAAAACACTACCTAATACAAAGACTACAGTAATAGACCCAAAAAGAAAATAGCCAATTGTTAACCATCAAAACAGTAACTTATTACATTATAACTCGATCTAACACCTAACCAAGTAGTCTTCATATCAATGCCACCTTAGTAACAAATCTACTTACTTGAAACATTCACAAACAACAATATACCGTGAAAAGCATTAGGATCATGCATTAACAAGTAGATATCATTATGTAAGTGTCATAGACATGCCACAGGATCTCTAAGCGTGATTCGTGTGTGAATAAAATCAAAAATAAGTTGCGGAGGACTTATATTGATCGGTTGAGTTCAAAATTTTTCATGAATATTGAAGCTTCCAAGCTCATGAGTGAGTATCTCTATCACCTTCATTTGACTCCCTTATGTGCTAGCAAGAACAAAATGGAACAAATTTTATCTCCCAAGGATAAATAAATTTGCCCAAGAGAGAGGGAAGCAATCGACCCTTATGGTAACAAGACCATTTGGCCAAGTCATCAAAAGACAAGGCAGTGGCCAATTCGGCCGCTCCTTCAAAAAGGCAAAGGCCAAATGCTTTTGGCCAAATCTTCACAAGCAGAGGCCAGTTCGGCCGCACACCAAAAGAAAAATGGGCAATTGCTTTTATGAAAAAGAAAAGCAAAAAGCTTTCTTTCGGCCTTGACTTTAAAAGTCAGTGAGCCACATGCTTTTTTTTTTTAAAAGAAAAGCAACGTTGCTCTTTGCCAATTCAAAGAGAAAAAAAAAATGGCCACACGGCCAAAAAAAATGGAAAAGAGATAAATTAATGAATAATCCAAAATTCATTAGTTATATAATTTTGTTGGTAGGTGTGATAGATTAGTAAATCCAATTTAAATTGTCCCAACAACTTCCATCAACAAATGACTAGATGATGTATGTAAGTGGGTCCCACTTCATTGAATTCAAAATTCAACACAACACACTTTTGGCTCGGGTTCGTTTAATCCGATTAAACGAATTTTTCGTCGCGACTTAATTAAATCCGATTTAATTAAATAATCATGTCTGCCAAAATTATTACGAAAGCCGCTTACGAATTAATTTCAAATCAATTCGTTCACACGAATTAAAATCCAATTTTAATTCTGCATTGAAATCTAATTTCAATTAATATATCTAATATATTATTTTAGCCCAATTAAATAAATTAAATAGTAAAATCCAATCACCATTAAATTTACTTTGCCGATTAATTCCAAATTAATCGCGTTCTCTCTTCTTCATAAATTAATCACAGATTAATTCTTTCTCTGATAATTAATCCCAGATTAATTCTTACTGTAATTAATCCCAGATTAATTTTCTCTCTCTTAATTAATCCCAGATTAATATTGTTCGAGTCAAATATCATCGGTGAATCTTTGGGAGGCGACCCAAGAGATCCATGGATATGTTGGGAGTAAATACGGTCATCGGACTATCCGAACATGTGCGTTCCCGGTACCATGTACTTACTGATTTACAAGACATGGTTGGCTTCTAGCAAAGCACAGTGCCTACCCAATTCTCCAGAAATATTCATCTATGGAATATGAGATCTTTGTCAGGCGTAGTATACGTAGTATTACGCATTACGATCCATTATCAGATGTCACATGCTAGGCCTGGGGCTGGAGTTGTGTCTCCTCCGTACGAAACATATATCAGATCACTAGCAACTAGTCTCTTTATAATCCGAAAGTCATGACCTAGTTATACTTCCCCGATGGCTATAGCACTTAGAGTACCAATTCTGTATCACTGCGTGATCATCATCTCCATATGACTGAAGTGCTACTTCCATCTTGACATCACACCCAATACACTACAATTTTCAGTATACCCAGAAGAGGCGTACACAGAACCTGTTAAAACTCCGGATGACCAAAACCAAAGTATATTGATTGTCGCAAGTATTAGCGATGCAAGTCTTAGGTTAAGACCAAATACACCTACCCTGATTTGGATTCCCATAGACACATAGTCATACTACCAATGAGATTTCAAGAGGTCTATCCAGAGCGAAGTTGTTTTCGTACCATCGGTAAACAGAACCTCCTATTACACTTGCATGAGTATCCAATACCCAAATATATGAGAACTATGTCGTTATGCTTCCATAACACGTACAAGTGTAATACTAGCTTATTCCGCATTATCGATGTCCAGTTTCGATAATACTACAACTAGGGATATTTAATTATTAAACCTTTGTGGATTAATACTGTCTCATGTCTTATTAATCTGAAACTAATCATAAGGACTTTTATCATTTATATATCCAAGTAATCCAATTACAAATGATAAAAGAGCAATTTCCTTTGTCACATAGTTAATTTGTACAACAACACCATGTTCTATACAAATAGTGATGCTATGAGTCATAATTATCTGACACATTCTCCCCATTAATCTTAACTCTACTTAAAACGGAGATATCGAATGGATATTCTACGCTACTACTCCCCCTTAATATACTCTCCCCATTTTTGTCACGAAATGACAAAGAATGGAGGTACCAGGATAAAAAAAAACATGAGATAACTAATGCAAGAGTAAAAGCAAACAAAATTTACTCCCCCTCACTAACAGGCCCACACAGTTAGCTTAAGATCATACGGGAAGTAAACATTCATAGATATGTAAAACAAATGATATGAAATTACAAGGGGCATACATAAGCACACAATAAGGTACAAAGATTTTATCAAAACTGACTGAAACAGCAATTCAAGCAAATACAATGATACCCGATCAGTATTTAGCTGTTTATGACATGAAATAATATACATCACTTTAAATTTGGCTAAATACAACACTTATGCATATGACATAAACACCAAAGCATAAGAGGCACTTGCGTGAAAAAAGTAAGTGCACAATGAATCAAGACTTAAGACCTTATTTTATGAGCTGGACACAACCAAAGAAATCCATCTCTTAACAAACCAAGTCCACAAAAATAGATGTTCAAATTCAGCACTACTAGGACCTGAAATTAAGCAACATTGGCTGCATGCTATGTTATTTTCCCCATAACTATCTTGAGCTCATAAATAACAACTCTTTCGAGTGAAAGGTTTTTGCCCTTATCTTTTAAATTTGGCCTCAATGTCTCTTTTGCACTTGAGTCTCATTGTAAAATTTTTATTTTATTTCTTTTTTACTTTTACAAGGGGATAACAAGGTCATCTAGTTAAATGTCACACTATGTAGTGAACAAAGTATGATAGAAATTAGATTGCTAGTCCAAAAACTCATACATGCGACCAAGCCTTGAAAAAATAAAACGGTGTATGTGAGGTGCAAACACAAGATATACCAAGAGTTTTTATCTCACACACACATGCATATAGAGCATCAAGAAAAAAAAAGCATATTATACATGCATAACCATATATCTTACATACCAGGATCACATGCACATGCTTTTCATGCTTGAACAAGCCATACAAATATTTTTGGTTTTTTCAATTTATATATATATTTTTTTATTTTTCTGTTTTAACACGCACGTAAAAAATGTAAATACACACATGACTTGTCAATATCCAATGGTACATGGAGTTGTATCCCGAGTGAAAATCATACTACTGTCTATTCGGAATCGGGTATGAAATTCATGTCCGGGTTTCCATCCTATATACCAAATGACATATAACAAAAACAAGACACACACACTCATATGCAGTGAAAAGAATAAACGTGCAAAAACATAAAACACGCGCGCGCACACATGCAATGGGAAAATTAATGCAACTTCTAAAAAGAGTTACACCGAAATGCACTCTTATCATGTCTGTCATGATCAAGGTATTCAAGAGTATATTGGAAGACATCTTACTTCTTCACCCAAAGTTTCTTAGGAATCTCTTCCACTTGAGAATTCCTAGTCAACACAACAAGTTTTTTAGTAAGGAATAGAGCTTGTTTGGTTAGTACAGAAACTTGAGACACTAGATTTGAGGAATCAAATCTAGGTGACACAATCTTAGGCCTTTTCTTATGTTTGTGCAACATGTAGCAATTAGGCCTAATGTGTCTTGCCTTGCCATAGTGATGGCACACAGACACAAACCTCGAATGAGAGTGAGGTTTACCCACAGTACCTATTGATAGAGGTTGAGTCATAGGAAGAGGAAAAAAAATGAGGAATCACATGACTATACTTAACAGGCTTCTTACCTAAGTCATGTTTAGGAGGATTAGGCATAGCTCTAGATGATGATGCATTGTTGCAATTAGGCTCAACACTAATACCTAGCATGCGGTCTAGTTTTTTACTCCCACTGAAAAATACAAACAACTGGGTTCTAGCATCTTCAAGATCGCCCTCTAAAGTTTGGACCCTATCAACTAGGCCACTGTTCCTCTCCTTGAGGTCATCAATCATCACTAGGTTGTGCTCAAATTTGGCTTGAGCTTCATTCTTTTCAAGTTTTGCTCCTTTCAGCCTCTTATTGACCTTTAGATTAGTCTTCTTAATAGCTAGACTATCATTACACAGTTCAGCAAAAAGCTACCTAAAAACTTTCCTCATCTACAGACTCATCGTGAGAGAATTCTTAATCAGCATCAGCATCACTAACAATAACCTCTCTCTCACCATACCCACTAGTAGTAAAGGCCATAAAATTTCTCTTGTCTTTAGGAGACTCATCCGAAGTATAGCCACCTTCTGAATCACTAAGAGAGGTTGTCATGAATCTCTTACCTTTAGCTTTAAGGTATGTAGGGCACTCAGGTCGAATATGCCCATAGACTTCACATTCATGGCACTTGATATCACGAGGTCTACTACCTATATCCTCTCTATAATCTCCCCTACTATACCTACTCTCTCTAGGCCTATCATCCATATCCTTATCACTGCTACAACCATTATTTTTAAGCTTAAGAAATTTCTTAAACCTTTTAGCAAACATGGCCAAATCATGATTCGTGAGCCTTTCCATGATCTAAATAAACATCAATGTCATTTCCAGGAGCCTTTGGACCATGAATTAGCAAAGAAAGCATGAAAACGTCACTTTTCATACACATCCAATGTGGTAAATTATATGGAACTAATATCTCAGGCAATATGTTATAAGAAGTGCTTAAATTTCAAAATGTGTTAAACCCATATGAAGATAGACCAAGCTTTACATTTTGGGAATCCAAAGAGAAGTCAGGATGCATCTCATCAAAATATTTTCATTTTGAAACACCTTCTTTGGCTTCCTTTGTAATATCCTAATTTGAATTCACCAAATAAGCATGCAATATTAGATATGGATTATAACAATATGAAAATAAAAAAACAAAAAAAATGCACATAATGAGGCATACATTCTCAGCTGACAATACTTTTCCAACTATAAATCCAGAGAATGTGCTAGCTCTCAAAGAAAAATCAAGAAAGGAGTAAGAATTAATGTCATCACTAGGTAATTTTATAGGCATAAATTTATGTATTTTTTGTTAAGAATAATCAAACTTTTTAACACCAAAAAAATGTTAAGAATGTTAAGAATAGTCAGTTTTGGCCAACTGTTGTAACAAGAAGGAATTTAACATTTTGATTAATAAACTTGGAGAAAAATGAGAATGCTCCTTAGTCTGATTAAAATTGATTAAATTTTTAACTAAAGCCTCAAGGAATTTATGAGACCATGTAGAAAAATATCCTCAGAAAATGAACAACACAACTTTCATGCCTATTCTGGCATCACTTGTAAATGGAAGTTGTGCCATCTGTTGCTCAATGCTCATATTCTCTCTGTTCTTATGGGAAATTCCAATCGACCCTCATTCAGCTATATCTTATTTTATTCGTACTGTTTACTATTTTCTGTTATCCTTCTAAACTAATAATTCAAGTTAATGTGTTTCTTGAGATCAATTTTTTATTTTTCTTCCTACATGCAACATGTTTAAAATGAATCTCATTCATGGCTGCCTAAATCATTATAAAAGCACATTTTCTCCACCTTTAGTTCCCATTTTCAGAAAACATTGCATTGTTATTAATTTTCAGATCTGGAACCTCCTCATCAAAGGCCACATACATCAGCACGAACTGCACAAAGGTTAATTACTCAGAGCATGGGATTGAAGTTGTTTGGGTCTAAAAAGCTAAAAAAAACCAAGAAGAAGCTAGAAGGAAATCATTTACAGTCGAGGAAAAATTTGAGAGATGATGCTTGGGGTCCTAACGATGTAAACTAGGTTGTTTAATTCATGTTAGTCTTCATCAATCCATATACTTTCTGCTTTTTACACAAAACAAAATCTTGATAAAATATTTTAAAAAAATAATTGTATGATATCCCCTTTGGCACTCGTCGACAGAAAGTAGAAACCTGGGTTTCTACTGGAGCAGAAAGCAGGAACCCAGAAACCCAGAGAAACGAAAAGAGAAAAGAAGCAGAGAAAAAAGTTAATTACCTGTACAACTGCATGGATGATGAAGAAGACTGATTTTTGATGAAGAAGAAATTGTGAGGGTTTCATTGATTTTGGACAATCTGAAATTGAGTTAGGGTTTCATTTGATGAACTGATTTGAAAAAAAAAATGTACGAGTTAAATTGGCGGAAGAGTTGAAGTAGAAAATGAGGGGGCGAAGGTTTGAAAAATGAAGGAGAAGGATTTACGAAGATGTGGTGAAGGGTTTTGGTGGGTTTCATTTGTAAATGAAAAAAATGATTTGGGAGTTGTAGAAGACCGCGAAGATAAATGAGGCGCCAAAATTTTATTTGTCAATTAGTGGGGAAAAAATTCCCCCACAAAAATTATACTTTTCACCCCTAAAAATTATTTTTATTGGCGAAATTATTTTTTACCACTAAATGTATAATTTTAGTGGCGAAATTTATTTTCGCCACTAATTTCTCTACTAAACTTTTGTTACAAAAAATATAATTTCTTGTAGTGATTCAATAATCTGTTCACGGGTGCATTTGTAAACTTTCCAGAGTTATAGGTATGAGACTACTAAAGAAGAATTAGGATAAGGGTATTATGGATGAAGCTTAATAAGGTTAGGGTAAGATTGTAATTCAGTTGGAAGTTCAAGTTATAGTGAGAAAAGTTGTTAAAGGTGCTGACGTCAGCATAACTAACTCGATTAACTTATGTTGACCAGCTGAGTTTAATGAGCTGGAAAACGTGTGCTGCTAATTGCCTTTTTTTTTTTTTTTTTTTGCCAGTGATGGTTTTACAATTTGAGATACAGAATGATAGCATGTAATGTGCTTGAAAAACTTATATTGAAATTCCCTTAATGTGAAGGAGCGTGAATCGCTCTTTGTTTGATCAATATTGTTGTGTAGTTTCTTATCTTGTTTTCCTTTTAGTTACTGTTGTGTTATTCAATCTAGTGGGGGATGAGGATTTGATTCATAAGCCTAGTGAATAGTCATGGCCACGGGCCGGTTTCGGCCCAAAACCAGACCAGAATGGCCCGTGGCGAACCAGCCAAGAATCGAGCTGAACTGGAACCGAAATTGCTACTTGGTAGTTCGATTTTTTATTTCAAAAAGGTTGGAACTAAGGCGGTTCTAACCCGTCTTAAACCGACGATTCTAATTCTAAACCGCCCAATTTTTTTAATTTTTTTTACAACAATTGAAGATGAATAGATTGTAATAATTTTGCAAATATAAGTTATATTTTTAACTAAGTTGTAATTTATAAATATTACAAATAATTAGAATAATTTATTTTTTAATTATACTTTTGTCAATATTAAATTATTTTTTTATTTAAGTTAATAAATTAAATAAATTATTTCAATTAATATGTTCCCTGCTGGTGCTGATGTCTCATACTGCATCGGGGATGCAAAGTGTCCATGTGAGATGAGCCAGATCATGTTGATTAATGGTCTCTGTATAATCATCGTTCTCAATATCTGGCATCCCGTAAAACTTGTTGATGGTGGACCGATCGACTGACATTGGCCTGCCTCGAACCATCACCTGATAACCTACATGCTCATAGGTATTGGCATAGAATTCCCTCACCACGGGAATAATTATTGGGGTTGGTTGTTTACAGAGCTTGAGCCAATGGCTCGGGGCGATAATTGAGTCAATTTGGGAAAATTGTCCTGGGGTTATTTCAAATCCTCTATCAATAATGGAGACTTTGTTCCCCATTTCCTTCTCATAATACTTCTCCACTGCCGCCGATATGAATTTCTCAGTGTCGTAGGATGATGTAGCGGCAGCTTTACCACGAGATCGTTTTGGTGCCATTTTAGGAGATGGAGTAGGATTCAAGAAAAAATTGGCAAAGTCTCCCATGTTTCTGAAGCTTTTATTTGATTATCACCTTAACTTTCCACTAAGCAATCACTTCAAGAACTTTAATCAATCACTGTACCCCCAAACTTCAATAAAATTTTCAATTTCCATAACACAAAAAGCACAAAACATTGATGATAAAATGCAAAAAAAAGAGTGATATCTGATGATGATTGAATGAAGCACTCGGTGGTATATGTTCACAAGTAATGGAGAAACGGGTGTGGGATAGGTGGAGGAAAACTGAGGGAATAGAGTTTGGTGAGTTTTGGAGGAGAAGATACGAAATTTGGGAGAGAAATGATAAATGTGTTTTGTGAGAAATATGTTGTGGTTGCTGATTTTAAGAGTTGGTATCAGGGGCACATCGTGACACTATGTGTTTAGAGTCGCGTCGTGCAGCCCTAAAAATTGGGATGGGGGTCGTATTTAGATTATAGCGTCGCGACATGAAAGGTTATGAGTCACGACGCGCATGCTTTCTTTTTGCTGGTTCAGTGTTGCTCTGTCTTGAAAGCTCTATTTGTGATATTTCCTATAAAAATAATATACAAAATTTAAAGCACATATTATATCATGCAATAAAACAATGAAATTAAATTTTGAAAATGAGCAAAAATAAAAATTTACGTAGATTGCCTCCCCGCTAGCGCTAAGTTTGGCGTCTTCAGCCAAACATAATTTGAGGATCTTCTTTCAATGAGGTTTCAATGTGGTATTGGATATGTCCTAGATAGGACAGTGTCATGAGCGTTGCTCTACATACGCCTCTTCCAAAAATAAGGTGACAAATAGGCTTTTTTTTAACATCGTGCTCCTGCCACATTCTTTAACCTTTTTGCTTTATGATACATTAAGTGGAAGATTAAGTCATCAGGGGGTCTCGTATGATACTTGACTTTGAATGGTTTAGCCATATTTGATATGTCCGTCTCTAAGCCCTCATCTTGTTTTATTAGTATAAAGGGTATAGGTAACTCTTCTACTTGTGTCTCCTCATAAATGCACTTAGCATCCAGAGAATTATCTAGATCAATTTGAGATTCTTCTTGTTCATGTTCTTTACATGATACCTCTGACTCTTTATATAGTTGTGCCTCTCTCATTGTTACAAAGTCATTGTGAATCTCTTGACTCTTAAGGGCTTCTTCAGTGTCATATAATATTATTCCTTGAGATATGTAGCTCTGGTTATCAATTATTTATCTCAATTGATCTTTCAGTCTCTGTATGGATGCTTCTTGACACTAAGCCATTGCTACAAATTTAGCTTCCCGTTTCTTGAGCATGTCGATGATCCATTCCTCCACAGATGGTTTTGATTTTTGAGGAAAATCATGGGTTGGTGGTGGATAAAAAGATAATATGGTTAAGTGGGATATGCAAGACCTTTATAGTTATGCAATGAAAAATTCAGATGATTTTGCCACCCTGAATTGTAGTTGAATGTGCAATGATCACTCGGGTGGTGGCCCGCGCATGTCTCACATCTCATCATCATGTTTTGAAAGGCTTGAGCATATGTTGTGCCACATCTCTCTGACATCTACTGATAGTTGTTGGGCTGGACAAAAGGCCTCAGAAAATCGGATTGTGTCTCCTCGACATGAGATGTAGCATCTTCTCTTATAATTCTTGCCTCCATCGCCCAATGGTACTCAATTACTTCGACCACTTGTAGTAAAAGAAAAACAAAAAGAAAGATAAAAAAGAAAAACATTTAAATACAAGTAAAGTATTTAGCCTCAAAATTAATAATGAAAGATAAATAAGTCCCCAACAACAGTGCCAAAACTTGATCGCTATTTTCACACGTTACGTCAGCGCTCGTATCGCTCAAGTAGTATAAAAATCTATCGATCCTATGAAGACTTATATCCGACGTTACTAATTATTGAAACTAATTACTTACAAGTATCTAAATGAAATTGAATGTGGTTGTTGGTTGAAGATGATTATAACTTAAGCGATTAAATAAAATTACGATAAATTCCAAGGGAATCAATGAAGAGAAAACATCCAGGGTTGTGAATCCACCCAATATTCTTCTAAAGATAAATTGGTTCTCCTATACTTAAGTAATATATTGACTTATTAACCCGGAACACTAAGATATCCACAAGCCTCTTTCGATGGTCATTAGTAAACAATCAAAGTAACTTAATTAAGTACATTTCTCTGTTAACTAAGAAATCCCAAATTCATTAAGAACAAGTTTCAAATATGGCTGAACCCGCTCGACATATATATTTCTATCCTGTAAGGAAATCTCTAAAATGAGATCACGTGCTATTGAATCAAAGGCTAAACCTAAAATCCAGTTGTCAAGTTATCTAAGTTTACCACATCAATCATATTGGTGATCAAGCATTAAGATGTGATAAGATCAAGATTCAATAAACAAACCAAAACATCACACAAGATATAAGCAAACTCAATTTATAAATTCATAAATATTGTGTTTCATCACAACTCTAAATTATAGATCTAGTTAATATATATGCTCAAAAGCTTTAAATAAATATTGAAAGATAAACAAAATATCAAAGATAAAAGGAAGAAGAAACTCTATCGAGATCGTCAATCCTTCGCCCTTTCCTGTTGAGATCTTGAGCCATGCTCATTTGATGTGCTTTGTGTTCTCTCCAAAATCACCTTGGAGGCTCTGAAATTAGGGCATCAGCCCCCCTCCAAAGACTCTTTGTTGTTGGGATGAATGGTTATTTATATAGGGTCTTTGGTTCCTTCTTGAGTACACTTCAATAATAGGCTGGAAAATACGGGTGCGTCACGATGTGCATGCTTCAATGTCGCGACAGGAGGGCTTGTTTTAGTGAGTCGCGACGCTCGCGACGCTCAATAGTCTATGTCGCGACACGAGGGTCTAGCGTCGCACCACATAGTGTTCAGCATCGCGACGCGCAAGGTTCAGCACATTCTGCCTCAAATATTTTCTTAGTCGCATCGCAAGGCGAGATCCGGAGTCACGACGTGCTTCTGAATTCCAATTTTACCCATGTTTGTTCCACATTTTACCGATTTCGTCCCTCATTGATTCAATTGAGTCTCGATATTATTTTTATTTGCAAAATGAATCCAAAACACATTAAAACGCTCATAAAATACGAAATAATTAACAAAACATCAAGTTAGAGGGACGAGAAATATGTGAATATTGATCGCTTATCAACAATTGTGGTTATTATTATTATTATTTTTTTTGTTCATTTGCATGAAGAAGTTTGATTAATGTTTTGCTCAATGATGCATATAAAAATTGATGTATATAGAGGTACCAAAAACATCAAAACTTAGTTCACAACAGCTAGATATTACAATCAACATATATAAAATAAAAAAACTGTCATCAAAACTTAAATCTTTCGATGAATCAATACACCAAATATTCTGTGTGCGCACCAAAAACAAAAAGCAAGTAAAAACAAAGAATTGAAGTATCACATGAAGCCTCTCGGGCGTAATAATTTAATGATAATCCTGCAGCTAATGGCTTTGTATAAATATAATAAAATTGATTTTTAATAGCGAAATTTATTTCTCCACTAAATATAAATTTTTAGGGGTGAAATTATATTTCGATGTAAATTATTAATGACGAAATATAATTTTGTCATTAATAATTAACATTTAGTGGCGAAATTAATAGCGAAATTTACTTTCGTCATTAAAAATTTATATTAGTGGTGAAAAATAATTTCATCACTAAAATTAATATTTAGTGGAGTGAAATAATTTCCACACTCAAATTAACCTTTAGTGGTGAAAAAAATATTTTTAATGGGGACTAATTGACCAAAACTTTTCAATTTTTTGTTTACAAAACTAAAACATTTAGCCCCATTCCATTCAAAACGAAACCTAACCCTCCATTTTTCCTTCATAAAAACGAAACCCTAACCCTCTTCCACTCCATTGGCGGAATCAACGGCGGCGATCAATGGCGTCGACGATCAGGCGCCGGAGGACTTCTTCGAACTGGATCAAGACAACACCAAAGTAACGGAACTAACTAAAAAGATGGAATCTTTAGAGCTGGAGAACAAGGATATGAAGGACACAATCAAGAAACTAACGATTGAAATTGAAGGATCAGAGGAAGATAGAAGGATTTTGGAATCGATTACGGCTCGAGCCGAGGAGTTGGAGACTGAAGTGTCGTGACTGCAACATGACTTGGTGACATCGATGAGTGAAAGGGAGGAATTGGGTGCTGAGGTGGCGGAATTGAAGAAGGTTTTGGGTGAAAACGGAGTGAAATTGGAGGGTTTAGAGAGGGAAGTTGATGGATTGAAGAAAGAGAAAGTTGAGAATGAGAAGAAAGTTAGGGAATTAGAGAGGAATGTGGGCTTGTTGGAAGTGAGGGAAATTGAAGAGAAGAGTAAGAGGGTTAGGGTTGAGGAGGAAATGAGGGAGAAACTTGATGAGAACGATAGGGAAATTTCTGAGTTTTTGAAGAAAGTTGTTGATTTGGAGACTGAATTGGATAAGCTGAAGTCTGAGAAGAGAGAATCCGAGCGGAATTCGAAGAAGATGAGGGAAAATAATTTGATTCTGCAGAAGGAGATTGAGGAGGCTGAGAAGTTGATTTTCTCTTTGAAAGAAAAGTCTTTAGATGGGTTGAATGGGATTGCCAGGGATGTGAAGCTGGATGGCGACGATGAGGTAGGGGATAATGGGTTGTTGAACTGGCTGTTGCCACTTGCCGCCGTCACTGCTGCTGTTGTGGTTTGTGTTTGCTATGCACGGTGGAGGTGAATTGCACACTGTCAAAATAGAGAATAAGAAATAAAATTGAAGAGGTGACTGCACGTCTAGATTTCACGTGTCAAAATTTCAATTTTGATTGGTAGGATTTTTATATTTTTCTTGGCTATTGTTTTGAGCCTTTATGGATTGTGGTTTGATGATCTTTGGGGATGTTTCGATATTTGATTACTAGTTAACTCATTTTTTTTTTTGAATAAGAAACTATTCTATGTAGTTTCTATTATTATGCTTTGTTGCAGGCTTGCAGCTATAGAAATGGTTCCTAGTTTGATTTTATATATGTCCCATGATTTTGTATTAGATATTACAGATTGTATTAGATATGGTTCCGAGAAGACATCTCAAGGTTCATGTTACATGCTGTAAGTTTCTCATGTATGGAGGCATTCTGTGACTGGTTTAATTAACTTTAATTTGTGTGATGGTTCATTTTCTTGAAGCAGAAGCATTACTATATGTCATCATTTAGGCTTTTTGACTTTCCAAAGATCATCATCTGATTAAATCAATGACAGGTCAATAGCTTGAATTTTCGGAGGGGGTTGATTTGCAATGAAGAGTATCGTGAGCTATAGGAGATGGGTTGTCAACCGAGTGTTGTGACTTGTAATACTGCTATAAAGCTTTTGTGTGATAGTGCGAGGGCGAAGGAAGCATATGTAGTGCTTACTGAAATGCCTAAGAAGGGCTGTGTGCCAGTCTGCCAGATGTAAGTCTTAATGCTGCAAGGCTATCCTTATTCTTTTGACCTTTTCGCTAAACGTATATGTTCTGAAATTGGTGCTTAATTAATACTAAAATTATAACTAATTGTGGCCTAATTATCCACGCTATTTATTGTGTTGGTGATTGGTATTTCCACTAGAAGTCCATCCTTTGTGTTGACTGGTATTGAAATATTTTTATTTCAAAAATATGCTACTGTGGTTTGGCCAGAGAAGGAACATCTCTAAATTGTTTTGACTGGTATTTAAATGGTGGCCTATTTTCATGGTTTATCTTTACATGCATTAGGTGAATACGCAACTCAGAATCAAGTGGTAAGTTTGTTGAGGTTTATATTTCTGTTTCAGATTTTTTACTGCGTCCTATTCATTCATATTCTATTCCCTTAATTGCAGGTTCAAAATTTTGGGGAACCAGTTAAAGTTCGGATTCAGAAAAATTACAGGTTCTAGATGAAGAATTCTCAAAGGTATCATCTCAATGTTTCACTTGTGTTGTCATACTCCACACATAAATTAAAGAAACTAAAATTTGAATTCCTTATAGTTTTGCTTACCTTCATCAAGAGTAGCCCTTTTCTTGACCTTTTCCCCCTATGTTTGGAATATTATTGTATCTTGTACAAAGATTCAAGTGACTGTTGAAATTTTAACTTTTCTTTTCTCCTCCAAATTTTAACTTTTCTTTCTCTCTTTAGGACATTGTCAGTTCAGCTCATTAGATTTGGTTAACACTACTGCTCATGGCAATTGGTACTGCATTAACAGAGTGACCCGGTAGATTCACAAGAAATTCTTGTGTTTGAAGATGCTCCTTCAGGAGTTATGGCAGCTAAGAATATTGGGATGTAAGCAATTCTTCCACACGTGCAGTTTTTATTATCTTAATACTGAAATTTTTGCTTTCTCAACTATATGTCCTTAAGTTTATATTGGAATAAAATTTCTCTGAGGCATCGATGATCTTTGAAAATCTGGTGTCAATTCAAATTGCGTCATGTGTGAAGTTGCTCACTAGATCATTTGGAAGTAGGTGTATGCATTTAAAAAATTGATAGCTAAGACACTTAAAAAGTTACAACAGATAAGACAATGTTTAATAACTATTTCCCCTACATTTTTCAAATGACCATAAGAACATCAATTTGTACCTCACATGTATACTTTGTTTATATATAATTAGTTTTTGTTTAATCGTAGAGATATGAGATTAATATATACTGATATAATTTTTTTAATACAAATGTAGGTAACTATTTTGTTGGTTGAAAAAGTAGTGGACAAATGAGAAGCTAGTTCATTCGATGAATGGTTTCGTTTCCCCATATGTGCGAAGTCTTTTTTTGTAGTTTGAATATAGAATGTAAATTTATATGTGAGACGAAAACAACAGTTTTTGAATTTTGAATTGTAACTAGTTGATCATTTGTCTATTTTAATATTGGAACATAATATATTTTTTTGTTTGTAAATACAAATATTCTATTTACATATATTAATGTATTAAAATTTATGTTTTGTATCATTTACAATACAAAATATCATATGTTATAAACATCTTTTGAAATATAATTATTCAAGGTACACTTTTAATATTTACTTAATTTTGACACTAAAAATAATTACTTTCAGTGGCAAAATGAAATTTGGCCATTGAAAGTGCACTTTTAGTGGCGAATATTTCGCCACTAAAAGTAAAAAATTTTCGCCACTATCATAAATCTATCACAAACTTTTATGATAAATAAAATTTCTATCATAAATCTGTTATAATTTCGTGATAGAACATATTCTTGATGGAGTTGGTGTTTGGAGTGCCAATCCGATTTGTACATTTTATTATTTATTAATAAAATAACTACATTTTTCATTTCATACCTGATAATGATATTGTCATTACACATATTAAATTGATGTATAGATCATTGTTTTAAAATTCGGTTGAGGCGGTCGCCTCGCGGCGAGGGCGCGTTGAGGCGGCCGCCTCTTTCGGTTTTTCCAAGGCGGCCACCTCACTACGGGTGTAACTATTCTGAGAATGACATCGACCTTATAATAGATATGCTAAGAATGACATCGACCTTATAATAGTTTTGACACTAGGTGTAACTATTCTAAAATAAATATTCATAGTCGTCGGTTTTGGAATACAGTCGAATTCCTATTACCTAGAAGACTAACAAATGTCGTATATTGGAATTGGAGTTCTAGTGGTTTAACGCGATGTACCATTAGTTTTGGAAACTCGTATAGACATGTGAGTATTCGTTGGAGCGAATACTGAATGACTCACAAGTGATTCCTAATACTTAGAAGTACACACCACCGTCAATAGAAATCTCCTCGAGTCGAGTAGCATATGTAATCCTTTGACTATATGATAACATTGATTTTGTGTGAGATCCTCCATACTTAGATGATATGTATGTCAGAAACCTTTCATGGTCTGCCCTCTAGATGTTCGTTGGTGTGGACTGATGCACTCAGTAATCAAGTGCGAAGCAAGATAGGATCCGTCGGCCTGTATGTGTACCATAAAGGGTTTAGGTATCCATATGAGTAAAGTCACGATTCTTAAATCTTTGGCCAAAGTCGATCACCTAGGGTGGATCGAATCAGTTATGAAGAATCATTGATATGTCGACATGAGATGTGCGTCTTGGAAACTTGACGGTATATTCTATGGTTCCTAAGCACAACTCGGATAGCCTACGATGGATGGATTGTTAAACATATGTGATGACATCGACTTGTATAGTTCAGAAAGGTCGTTCGTGTTCTTCGCGAACGTGTCTGAACTTAGAGAGTCCCAATATATCTGAACCTCGAATTACGTACATATTAGCTAGGCTTATATGACGAACGTGTCTGAACTTAGAGTCTCAATATGAAGTGTACTCGTTGAGCACTTGGGTAGCCGATTAATTTTGATAAAAGATAATATTCGATAGTATAATTATCAACTAAGATAATCAAGTGTTATTGGATAACATTGATTATTTACTTTGACCCTATTTGATTAATTGTATTAATTCAATAATTACAGAAGGGCCGTGATCGTCATAATCTATGGGTAGATAGATTATGGACACGAAATTAGATTTCGTGACGGATATACCTGAATCTAGAGAGTCTCAATAATGAAACATACTCGTAGAGCACTAGAGCAACATTAATAAATAATATTGATTATTTATAAAGTCGTTTAAAGGTTAAACGCAAGATACGTGCTAAAGGGACTAGATAGTCATTTGCCTAATTATTGTGTATTTACATTTAATACTTGATTAATTTAAATACACATTAATTAATAGTCAAAATAAGTTATTGACTTATATCCTAAATGAATAAATGTTTTTAATATTTAATGTAAATATTATACATATATTTAATATATTTGTATTTGATTAATTAATTGATTATTTAATTGTTAAATGATTAATTAATTAAAATATAAATATCTTACATTAGGATATTAGATGTAAATGATATTAGTTGCATTTGTTGACTTAAATAAATATCCATAAAGTTTTTAGATATTTATCAAGTTGATTAAATGATTTTGAAATGAAAATATTTGGTATATGCTTGCTTGATTTTCGGCCAAGGCTAAAATTGTAGAAGTATATATTGTTTTCATTTATTTTTCATTTGATAACCTAATACACTTTACTAAAAGAAACTCCATTGAAGAAGCTAAATGAAACTTGAGAAAAGAAAGACAAAAATCAAGAAAGCCTGGATTTTTAGTAAGTTTCTTGAACTTGCTATTAGTAAGGAAATTGTTCCTTAGGTTCTAGGCTTTAATATATGATATTCTTAGGTTATTTCATTCTTTATTCCTTGTGGTTTTTGTTGATGGAAGTTTTGATGGAGGTGTAAAGCATGTGTGATGAAGGAAGTGTATGACTATTGTAGTAATAAGCTTTCTTTTAAGGTTTTGGAAACCATGTTGCTAATCTAGAGTTATTGATCCACTCTTAAATTACCTAGATTGGATGGAAGAATGATGATTAAATTATCTTGAGTTGTTTCATTGTGTTGAGACTTGGATTGGATGGAAGAATGATGATTAAAGTAATTGATTTAACCAATTTGGTCTAATTTGTTCATTTTGAAGAAATTGAAAAATTAGGGTTCATGACCACATCCAAATTTGGGGGTTTTCATATATGTTGTGTATTTGGATGTGTATATGATTCATATAAAGTTTCATGTTGATTGGATTACATCTTGATGTGGTTTGAGACATGAAATGACCAAATGGACAAAATGCCCACCTAAGGAGGCTTATGGCCAAGAATTGGATTTTGGGGATTTTTGGTTGCCTTGGTTTTTTAATGTTTTGAACATGTTAAGTTCATCTTAGAAATGATTTAGAATCATTCAAAATTGATTTGATCAATTTCGGATTAAAATGGACAAAAATACCAAGTAAGGGTAATTTGGTAAATTCACTTAAATATGATTTATTGAATTTTATTTCATAATTTGATTATTGGAATATTAAATAAATATGTTTATTTAATTAATCCGAGAAAAAGTTTTGAAATCGGAAAATATGATTTTCCACCGCTTCCGCTGCGTTACCGGATTTAGCCCCTGAAAAACCCCTACACGAGGCCCGCATCAACATCAGTTTGGGGATGAGTCCCAGGGCCGAGGCCCACATCTGTATCAGTTTGGGGATGAGTCCCGATGGTCGAGGCCCATAGTAGTATCCGTTTAGAGGCGAGGCCCACATCCACATCAGTTTGGGGGCGAGGCCCATAGCAGTATCAGTTTGGAGGGGGCGAGGCCCACGTCAGTGTCAATTTAGAGGCGAGGCCCACATCGGTATCGGTTTGGGGGTGAGGCCCAAATCAGCATCATGCATCCATGCATACATGCATACATATCACATACATACAATTTTTATTTTGTTCGCATGATTGTAGCGGTAAAGACCATCTCATCAAGTAACGCTCCAAAATGGAGCACACACAACAGATGCCGAAAATGGAGCTCCAAAATGGAGCACACACATAAAGGATGCCGAAAATGGCGCTCCAAAATGGAGCACACATAACAGATGCCGAAAATGGCGCTCCAAAATGGAGCACACACACAACAGATGCCGGAAATGGCACTCCAAAATGGAGCACATACAACAGATGCCGAAAATGGCACTCCAAAAATCTAGCACGGTTCGGGAATGAACCATGGGTCGCAGCACCTCACCACCAAATCAACTCAACTCAACACATGGCAAGTCAAGTGGCAGCTGGCAAGCCAGGTAAGTAAAAAAGCATTGCATAACTTAGATATGATTGTCACTGTTACACATTACACAAGTGCCATCTAAGTGGGGGTGACTGTAGGCACTGCATTTTTGCATATAAGTCCCTATGATGAGTCTCATTTAGAGACACTACCTTTTAAGTCACGGAAGTCGCGGGAAACGGACGTCGGAAGGGGAAATTCAGAATAAGTATGTCATCATATTCATTTCACAAGTTCACTGTTTGCGTTCGTGCTGCGTTCGCAACCACGTTCGAACGTCAAGCAGATTGCGGGCATTCGTGTAGCGTTTCAATCGGTATTCGAACGATGTCGGTTTTTCTGGTTTTGCTGCTAGCCTCACACCCAAGCCCAATTAGCCCACCAAAGCCCATAAAACACATCCAAATTAATTAAATACATATTTAAAACATGAAAAAATAAAATAAAATCTAAAAATCACATACCAATTTAAATTAAAATCATGCCTAATTAAAATCAATCAAATATATCCCTTCTTAATAAAAAAAAATTTCATGCTTAAACAAAACAAATTCAATATATCATATTCCTAATCTAGCCAAGACATGTCCCACAATCAAATATTAGACCTTGTAAAACACTAATTGATTTATTCATTTTTTAACAAGATTTAACCCTAGTATTTGCCTATAAAAAGAAGCCTCCACCACACATCCAAGAGGCTAACACTTTGATACAAACCATAAAATTTTGCAAGTCATTAACACCCTAGCTCATTCACACAAGAAATCCCCCTAAACCACCGAAAATAGTAACCCCATACAGCCTTTAACACCACCAAAATAGCAGCCCTTAACATCACCAAAATAACAGCCTTAACATCACCAAAACAGCAGCTCAAATACCCCAAAACAGTGGCCTAAAATACCTGAAACAGTGACCAGAAAATGTCACCGAAAGAGCAGTGAAATACACTAAAAACAGCAGTAAAACAGGGAGAACGATGACTCAAAACAGTGAGACAACGAACGGGAGTAGTGAACCAGTGAACCAGAGGAGTTGCGGAGCGTTAGCCCATCCGACGTTCGTATACCGTACGTTCGAGAGGTGATTTAAAAGGTTAGACCTTAGGGCACTTTTTCTATTTATTGTCATTCGTCTTTTAATTGTTTTATTCGCATGAGAGTCGTTTGTGGATACATGTTGTGGCCTTTAAATGGAAGGGAAAATGTGTCGCCTCTTGTGGTATATAGGATGGAAACCTGGACATAAATTTCATAGCCGATTCCGAATGGACGGTGGTATGATCTGTATTCAGGATACAACTCCACGTACCACTTGAGTATACGTCACATATTTTATTTCATGTTATCTTGTTTTGTTTATTATAGTTATTTAATTTCTGTATGTTATTTGTTTATGTAATAATGTGATGCGCATGGGCTTAGTAAGTCATATTAAAGGTCCTATATTTCGAGGGGTTTAAAATCTTTTACCACAATGCTTTGTCGCGCTTGTAGCCCGTTATTATTTATTAGGTGTCATCTATTCACCCGTTCACGTATGCATCATGTTGTTTACTATTTTTTTGAGGTCACTGCTGTAACCCCGTTTGAACGTATTTCAGAACGCCGGACGAACGCATGTTTTCTGTCTTAGTTCGTTCGAACGCGTTTACGAACGCTATACGAACGTGAACCTTCTATTTACCATTCGAACGCGTTTACTAACGCTACTCGAACATGCACGTATTTCCTTTGTTTTATCATGCATCCGGTCTGGTCCCTTTCGAATGGGTTCTCAAACGCTATATGAACGCGAACCTTTTGTTTACCGTTCGAACGTGTTTTCAAATGCTACACGAATGCGCATACGCTGAACTGAGTCCTTTCATCACATGTCATGCATAATTGTTTCTTAGGTGATTTCTGTTGTATCATGTAATCAATCATACTATTTGTATCCCTGCATTTATCTATTTGATTTGTTCATAAGATGGTATTCAATCATGATTAGGCCATTAGTATGTTACTTGGTTCTTAAGCATGATCTAGCCTATTGGTTGTTCCTTTTCAAGCATGATTAGTCATTTATTTTGCATTTGGAATTTGCATTATGTCTAGGTTGTTCTTTGTTTTCCACATTATATGATCGAAGTATGTTCGTGAGATTGTCGTGTGCTATTGCATGTTCGTCGTTATTCCGATTTGCTTTCATAAGTGATTATTATTATCTACTGGCATGCCTATGATCGAATGTAATGTGCTTCTGACATTAGGTTGTATGTAATTAGGTTGTATGCAAATTCGGACATAGGTTATATGCAAACTTAGATATGAGCCTTGTACTTATGCATGCGAACTTAGGAGTAAATTATCCTTGGAAATAAATGCTGCTTAGGCTTGGTTAAATTATTACACAAATCATTTCATTACAAGTGGCATAAGTAAGGGACCATTTCGAACCCAACGGTTTGAGGTCTTCCCTTGCGAGGGGTGAGTGCTGTTGAGTTTTTCTAAGGTCCCAAGATCAAACAAGACATGAAAACATGCGTGAATACATCAACGGAGGTAGCGGAATACTCACATTGATCGGTTATGTCGAATTGAAGACGATTCGAAGCCAAAAACGCACTGCCTTTGTGCGCCCACTGCAGCAGCCCATGCTCACTGTCTTGGCAGTTTCGGGTCTCAAAACGAAGCTCCAAACTCCGTCGGATGAGCCCCGCCTCATGGGTGAACCTCCCTACCACCTTCGCAAGACTCGTAGTGTGCTAGCACTTGCGGTTTTCACCATGAAAACCCAACTCTTGGCTTCCCTTGCTCACGGTTTTTGGCTTCCAAAACCAGTAACATTTTTCAGTTTGGGCGTGAGGTGAGATGAGAGAGTTAAAAGATTTTTGTTACAAAAAATCAATTTATATTTATGCCATAATATTTATTGAATTAATAATAAACTTATGACACAAATCATGCAATGGCTTAGAGTGTCAAACACTCAATTTCCATGCAAAACTATTGAGTGCATTGTACACTATCTCCATGCAATGCATTAGAATTAAATAATGCATAATATGACATGTGTCATGTGGGCCCCACACGTTTCCAATGAAAGTGGGCCCACGTGCACTCACGCGTTCGGGTTCGATATTTCCGAAATACCGAACTTACGTCGCGACGTTAATTAAATCGAATTTAAATAAATAATTGCGCCTAGTGAAATTATTATTTACGTCGCTAACGAATTAATTCTAAATTAACTCGTTTGCCCGAATTAAAATCTAATTTTAATTTCGCGTCGAAATCGAATTTCGATTATTATATCGAATATAATAATTTTACGATTAATTCCAAATTAATCGTTCTCTCTCTATACGATATTTTATCCTAAATAAAATATCTCCGTAATTAATCCTAGATTAATTTTCTCTCTCTTCTGTATAATCCCAGATTATTCAAGAGTGCGAGTTGTGCGTCATCGGTGGATTATCGGGAAGCGACCCATGAGATCCCCGGATAAGTTGACAGTAAATACGGTCGTCGGAGTATCCGAATCACGTACGTACCAAGTACTACGTTCTACCGATTTACGAGACAAGGTCGACTCCTAGCAAAGCACCAAGTCTACCAAGTTCTCCGGACATATTCATTAAAGAATATCAAAGATCTATATCAAGCGTAGTATACAATTGTATTGTGCATATCGGCCCAGTATCGGATAATCACGTGCTAGGGCTGGGGCTGGATAAGTGTCTGCCCCGTCCGAAACACATATCGGATGTGTGGTAACTAGTCTCTATAATCGGATATTCATGACCTGGTCATAATATCACGATTGGATACGCATCACTTAAGAGCACTAATACCGTATCCTGCGTGACATCATCTCCACTATGACTGGAGTGACACTTCCGTCTTGACATCACATCCAATACACTACGATTCCTGATAAACCCAGAAGAGGTGAACACAGAACCAGTTAAGATCCCCCAACCACCAAAACCAAAGTTTACCGATTGTCGTAAGTATTAGCGATGCAAGTCTCAGGTTAAGACTATACACACCTACCTTGATTTCGGCCTCCCATAGACACCTAGTCATAATACCAATGGGATTCCGAAGGGTCTATCCAGAGCGAAGCTGTTTCCTGTACCATCTGTGAAACACGACCTCCTATCGCACTTGCACAAGTATCCAATACTTATATATATGAGAACTATGCCGTTGTGCCCTCACAACGCGCACAAGTGAAATACTAGCCTATTCCGCATTATCGATGTCCAGTCTCGATAATACTACGGCTAGGGATATTTAATGATTAATCCTTCGTGGACTGATCTGTCTCATATCATCTCAATCCATGAACTAATCATATGGACCTCTCTTCATTTATATATCTCTATGGTGATCTAATCACAAATGGTGAGAGTGCAATTTCCTTGTTACATAGTTAATTTGCTACAACAACACAATGATCTGTGCAAATAGTGACGCTATGGGTCATTTTGTCCAACAATCTCCCACTTGGCACATAGCGAGTCACTCAAGTGTCCTACACCTGAACTATGTACGGTTCGCTCAAATTGCTGAGGAAAGGTTTTCGTCAGCGGATTTGTTGATTATCGTTTGACGCGATTTATACGATCATCACATCGCCACGATGTATGATCTGAACGAATCAGATGATATAGAAGTATATATCTGGATCGTCGATGAGACCTTTAATCCTTAGCTTGTGCTGACGCCTAGCTCAGCTGCTAACAGAACTATATAATAATCTAATAGATTTATTTTTGATCCAAATGGCTTCTATTGCTGCCTCAGCTGCAGCAGCAATAATCCGCATTTGGTTGTTTTATTCGGCAACAGTTATCTTGCTTGGAAGATTTCCAGCTCAACGTCCCGTTATTCAAACTTTATAGTACCGCAGTATTTAATTGTTTGGAGACTTGCTGCAGTGATCCCAGTCACTTCAAGTTCTCCTTCTCCATAGTAAAAGATAGCATCTTTAGTTCTCAGAGATACTAACAGATGTTCTAACTTCAATCCAGTGACTATCACTTGGATTGACCCGATTGTGACTCCATATGATCGAAGTATGAGACACCAATACAAGTACATTTTAAATTGTACAATTTCCCAGAGAGTGTTAACAACTCCAATCTATCCCAGTAGATCTTTATTCCTTGAATTAAGGTTGTTACTCCCCAGAATTCTACGGAGAATTCTGTTGAAAGAATATCTATGAAAACCAAGCTTTCACCAATTGCTTTATGGGAATTTCACTGTTAGTGCAATCTCCCACTAACCTCCTTATATACACAAGAATTATTTCGTTTTGAGTCGAATCATAAACCATTATGATTATTTCAAAACGTCAGTTCCAAGAACCTTATGCTTGCATTGATCCAAAATGGTTGTTATACATGGAATCCATTTCGGATTCATGGCACTTTGCCATAACAGGGAGCCGATACCTTGTATCACTTCCTCAAAACGTAGTCGGATGGTATACCTCCATAAGATTGACATCATTATTGGGTGAGATCAGAAACCCATACCCTAGGTTGTTTTCTGACTCTATCATCCGATTTACGAGTTCTTGTGTATTTGAAGATTAATGGTATAGTTTCATCATAGATGAACTATTGTGTTCCATTAAGGACTTCGTGCCTTGAACAGTATTACTCCGATTTTCATCGAGTATCACTATCCTCCCACTGACCACTGCATATCGGTATTTCTCTCAGGAAAACCGCATGGTGAGCAACAATCATATTGTTCTCATGTGGGATTTATAAGTACTATACTTAAGGTTTCCCTAGGATAACCTATATTGGCACTTATCCAATTTGGGTCCTTAGTTTGGTATCATCCAAACGCTATGCCTGGCATACCCAAATTATCAGGAATGAGAAACCTCGTTTCTTCCCTGTTCATATCCTATATGATATCTGTCAAACAGATTTATATGGAACCTTATTCTAAATAAGTTTTGCACTGTTAATACTATTCCTATTGAAGGAAACAGTAGCTCAGAGCGACTCGTGATAAACCTTATCTTGTCCAACAAAATTCAGTTTTTGTTTCGGACACACCGTCAAACTGACGTGTCTCGGGAGGAGTCCTCATATGAAAGAATACCGTACTCTTTCATGTACATATGAAACTTACTGCTTAAGTATTTTCCATTACGGTCTTACCGTGGCGGAATAACTATAGCCGATCTGTTTTTTTCTTCGTGTCGAAACTTAAAAAGTATCCGATCTGTGTTCTTCAAAAGAAACACATAACCACTACGTGATGCTACATCCGTTAAGGTCACGAAATATTCATGTTCACATCTAGCCTAGCTAGATATGGGCCCACTTACTTCACCATGAATAGGGCTAACAGATCGGTGGCCTTTTACTATTATCAAGTAAATAGTATTTTAGGTATTTAACCTAATAAACTAGATTCGTAGACCTTATTTGAATAGTCAAATCAGTCCTAGTATCCCTCTTCAAAAGTGTGGATATACGAGTCTTGTTTAATTGTGTCCTAGACAACAATGCCACAATAAGTCTCTATTGATCAAATCAATTTGAGCTATTTATTTGTCATTTTATATCTTTGAGATTTTCTTTATATTCAAAATATAAATTCTGTTATTTACATCCAATGTATTTATCTCAGTATCATCTTTATATAATGAAACACTTTAGTGTTCTATAATATAAAGGTTTTATCTGCATCGGATTAAACACTGATATAGAGATAAGTCTCTAGTCAAACTAGTTACATTATAACATGTCCTAAAGTACATACCCAAAGGCAGTTCCTAAACTTAAGTATCTACGGTCGAAACAGCGAATTTCGTCCCGTTTCCAATTCGCAGAGAAATCTCGGCTTGAAGCCAGTATCCAGCTCACAGCGGATTCTGAACGTCAATACATATATGTATTATGTACCACACTAAGTATTTAAAATCCAATTTCAATACTAGTAGTAAACATAACTTTGACAATTATTTTTAAAGTTAGAGCCTCGCCCTATCTTCAATTCTTCGTGTCTTCCATATCCAAATGGTAGTCACTTTGGGATATGTCAATTATCCTTTTCATATTTTCACAAACCTTTGGCGAAGCCTTGGGTTTCGGAATATCGAAACGATGTGCACCTTGTGCTACATGCCCAATTGCAAACTTTGACTTTTCTCCACTAGAATAGTCAATTAATTCTCCAAGAATTATTAATTGGAATTTTAATACTTTTAAATCTTAAGATAGAT